>VZTZ01026493.1:494359-586378 GCA_013400955.1 Drymodes brunneopygia | reverse complement strand
TTTTTTTTTTTTTTTTGAGAATGAGCAGAGCACTGTGCTTGCCCCCGTGGGAGGATCAGCTTTCTGTCCTTCACCATCCTTCTTCATCCCCTGCCTCATTAGAGGGGTCAAAAATTGAGTGAGGAAGAAGCAGTGTTTGCTATACGAATGTGTATGAGCTGTGCCTACTCCTGACAAGCTGCTTCTCTTCCCTTCTTCCCACTCCCTCCTGACAAAACCCAAAAGGCAGGCTGCTGCCAGAGCCAGCTACAGTGTCTCCCAGAGCACAGTGCTGGTGTGGACAGGAGTGATGGGGACTTGGGCTCTGCCCTTCAGCCCAGGGGTGGGCAGGACAGCTGGGATAGCAGGGAATAGGAGCATGAGGAGAAGCTGCACAACCCATAAGGTGGGATGTTCAGCTCCTGCTCTCTCCAAGGTCTCCCAAGGTTGGTGTGGCTTTCTTTCCAAATATTTGTCTGCAGAAATGTCATGTAGGAGACATCAAACCCTCTCAGGAACAAGCAGTGACCACCATCTTTTGTTTTGCTGGACACCTGGTTTTGAAAGAAAAGGTTTATAAATAGCCTGCTGCAATTAAATGTGGATTTTGTTCAGCACTGCTAAACAATAGCAGTCCCTGAACATGCTTGCAGAAAACATATTGTGGGATTTGATGGGAATGGATGGTGCCAAACATCCCTAGAAACTACTGTACCTCCTCGTGGAGAACTGAGATGTGACCATCCTCCTGCATATGATACCCTATGGTTTAGTGAAATATGTCAACTTCTTGTGTTGCCCATCTTCAACCAAGAGGAATTCCCAGCAGGAGCAGGACAGTTTGCCTGAGGTTCTGATTTGATGTTGGCATGAAAAAGCTTTGGTGGTGTATCCCCTCTCTCCACCAGACACCAGCAGGGGCCTGGGAGCTGCCCGGGGCACACCAGCCTGGCCAGCTGCACCCCCCTCTGCTGCCAGGATAAATAAGTTTGCAGCTGTTGTAATGGAGACAAATAAGGACAAAAGACTGGATCTAAATGCTTTTTTCCTTGTCTTTGCAGGAGAAACAAAATAGCTGGTGGGGGGGAACCAAATTCCTCCCCACATTAATAAAGTACCTGATGTGCCCATTGCTAGGGTAAATGTTGTTGGTGATTAAATGGTGACTGGTGATAAATCCCTAATAAAGAGAAATGTTCACCCAAGACAAAAGGTGATCCCAATTGATCCTCATTGAAATCAAAATATTTCATTCCTTTTCTTGAAATCAGAGAAGGAAGTAGAACAAACACGCTGGCAAGGAGATATGATCAAATAAAATGCAATTGAAAAAAAACAGAAAATTTGCAAATGGACTGACTACAACTAATTGCACTGAGATGAAATGAGGTGCAGGAAAAAGGACTGAAACTTGTCAAAATTATTCCCATTGAAATCCCAAAATTGGGGAAGAAAGGTACACAAAGAGACAGGAGAAGAAATTGAAGAAATGAAATGCTAAAAAAAAAAGGAGAAAATTCTGAAACAAAGTGAAAACAATAAAAGCGACTGAGACGATCCAAGCCCTCTTTTTCTTTCTGCAGAGTCCAGGCCTCTGAACAGTTTTACTGGGTACTCAGAGAAAATCGGCAGGCAGAAAGGAAAGGAAGCTACATGCACACATTCAGCCTTAGTGTGGGGTTTTCCAAACACCAGATTCATAATTTCCAGGTTTTTAAGCTTCAAGGTTTTTCTTGAAGTGTGGTGTTTTGGGGTTCTCTTCCCTTTGTTTAATCTTCTTCCTGTCCTGAAGTGTGGTCATTTACAGGTGACAACTCCCTGAATGACAGAGGACATCTCAAGAAGATCCCTTGTGCTTCAAAGTTCTCCCTGAACCACAGTGAGGCACCCAGGCACAAGCAATTCTGACATGCACTGAACCAGCTACATCTGTGTTAGTGAAGCTTTTCTTGAAATGTCTGCAGGCTTTTCCCTTTCTCCCTCTGGTGAAAGAACAGGATCTGCTTGTTAGAAATGTACTGCCTGCATTTTGAATGAGGAATCTGTACTGCACAGGATTCTCTTGGCACAGGTGGATAGTCTTTATTCCTCAGGTGAATTTGCTTTATTTTCCCTTGAATCCAATACAGTATTTTACTAGTAGTACTGTAGAACGTTTTTCCTCCAGTCTAATTTTGTTTTGTTTTGCTTTAAAGAAACCTGATAGTAGTGATTGAAAGAGCAGTGCCACCAGTCCATAACGATCTTGTTAGCTTACAGATGCTTACATGGCAACAAATTGACATGAGTCTTCAAGACTTCATAGGCATTTCTCCAGGTTCTGTTTTGCAATAAATTGGCAGTTTACTCGCAGAGGAAGCTTTCTTCTTCCTGGTCAGTATTGACACCATTTTAACAAGCAATGGTAGAAGGATTGTCTGCAGTGAGGACAGACTTCTTGATGGGCAGCACAGTGAAGAGTGCCATGCTGAATGCTGAACCAAAACATTCAAAAACAAAAATCTCCATTTTGAAGATGCAGTTCATGGCTCGATTGGCCAATAAAAGGTGCTCTCCTCAAGGCTACTCCTCTGTAAAGGGACACTGCAGCCAGGGACACTTGGATGTTTCTCACATGGACTGTGACAGTGTCACTTTTTCCCTCTGCATACAGTAGCTGGAAAGGGTTGTGCTATTGAGTCTGCCTTGGGAGAAGGCCAGACATATTTTTCACTGGCTAGCAAAATGTCGAGTGGTGGGAAGAACGATTGATAGGACAAGAAAAAGGTGCATGAGAGCAAAATGCACAGGAATTTATGTCAGGATTGGTTTCAACCCTTGCTTTCAGTTTGTGTCTGCCGAGTATGGGCACTGAGAGCTCACACAGCTTCCTTCCACTCCTTGGCTCAAGCCAGATGGAGCAAAGTGTCACTTCCCCTCTCCCCACAGCTCCTGCAGTGGGTTCAGCAGAGGCAGTGGCCACACTGGAGTGCACACCCAGGGCCTGGCAGGCACCGAGGAGGATGGCAGCAGGTGAGACACAGGATGTGCATTCAGGCTTTGCTGAGCTCCCTTGTATTGCAAGGACAAGGAGTCAGAGGAAGGGTGTCAATTCTTAGGAAAAGCATTACTGAGTACTAATAAAAATCTTTGAGTGGTGGCTGAAGATTACTGCTTTTTTCTTTTTTTATCTTCAGGAAATAAATAGAACTGCAAATAAAACACTTGTGATTGTCCTGGTCCAAGATCTATCCACTTTAACTAATCCTGTACATTTTGTTCTGTTCCCAACAGTGCTGCAGATCTCTGTCTGCTTGGCTGGGAATCTTCCTCGTGAAACTACTGTATTTCTGCAATCCTGATGTTTCTTCTCCTGGCTGGGAATGAAAGAGTGTAATCTGCCCACTCTTTGTCAGGGATCAAACAGCTGTGCCTGAGCTTTTGAAGCTGTTCATAACACCTTCTAGTTCATTTTCTATACACAGCCTGAAGCACTGTCAGACCATGGAACACATGAGCAGGGGCCTTTCAGGAGAATGAAATCCCAGCCAGCTCCAGTGGGCAGCAGCAGCCATGGCTGTGGTGGCACTCCCTGCTGTGTCCGTGCCTCAGTGACCATTGGCACTGGGAGCTGCTGGGGAAGGGGAGACTACCAGCACTGCAGGATGGGCAGGAAAAGCACCATGGTGGTCCAGCTGGGAACGGCTGCTGGGAGCTGCTGCTCTGTAAATTCAGGAGCAGCTGGAGAGAAAGGGAGGGCAGGCAAGGCAGTGTCAGCTGCCTGCAGTGGGCGGGAGGCAAATCCTGCAACACAGCCCCGAAATGCAGAGTGATGCTCTCCCTCAACACTCCCTTCCCAGAGGGCCAGTTCCCAAAAAAGCCAGATGCCTGAGCAAAGCAGTCGCTTTTTCCACTCCCATGGCCATTCCTCTGCAGGCACATGAGACAGCAGCACTCCACCATGATGCACAAGCACAGGGTGACAATCTCCAAACCGCAGCTTAGCAGACCCTAATGTGGGGAATCCAGCAGGGATTTTAACGATTAACAGGCTGGTCTGGTATTTGATGAAAGAAAACTTGAGTATTGTACTATCTCTACAGCAGGAGCGAAAGAAATCCCAGGTCTTCTTGCAAAAGAACCTGTGGATCCAGGAAAACCATGCTGTACATAAATAAAATGACAGTTTTTTGGCTGAATTAGGTCCTTCAGGCACTAGTCAGGAATATTTTTAAAGTCTGGGGTTTTCCCCTCACTCATTTTTGAGGATTAGATTTAGTTTTGTGCAATTCCAGTAATCTCAGTTCTGGAAGTAGGACAATTTTCCTGGATTACTGAGATGGGGTGGTAGGGGATTCAAGATGAGAGATTTCAGTTTTGTGCTCAGATTGAAAACCACTGATTTTTTAGCATCTAATTTTTTAGCATTTCACTTACACAGACTAGGGTGTGAATGCTCATCAGTGGAGATACTGTCTAGGTCTCATGGAAATTTTCATCCAGGGATGTCAAGATGCTTTCCAAGGGAGCCTGTGTAATCTCCACTTGACATACACATACACTGAGGCACTGAGAGGAGCTACCTGCCCAAAACTATCCAGCTCAGCCCAAACAGAACAGCCAGCACCACATTTGGGCATTTTGTCCCTATTTTCCAGGACATGGTGCCTCTGAAATACATTTCAGGCATGCCAGAGATGCAAGGTTGACCTCTTCTTGATTAGTCTGTGTCAAGAAGAAACAAATTCTTCACTGCGTACATTGCAACAATTCAAAGCATTCCAAAGTCAGATTTAGAATATGTAAGTGCAGAGACAATAAATTTCTTTTTATTTGAAGGTCAGTTTATGTAATAGATTTTTTGCTTTAATTAGACAGGGACCATGTTGTGTTCTGAATTAATGTGCACATAAATAATTGTACTATGATGGTGTGATATTTTTATCTTTCTGGACATCTGTGTGAAACCCTAGACCTAAGACACAGAAAATGTCAGTACTGCTGCCTCAGACTGCTTCTCCATGAGAGCTCCTTTAATCCCCATCTTAATCATTTGAGACTGACTTGCCACATAAATGGTTTGTTTCCAAATGTCCAAGGCATTGGCTCAGCTTTGACTTCTTGCCATGCTCTTGTCGTGGAACCCATCTATCATGGGTGAAGGCTTCTCCCTGACTCTTTTCTCCTTGGGTAAGGACCCTGCCAGCTCCTCTGTGCTCCCCTGGCTCTGTGTTTCTGCATCCATCCAAGCCTCCTGTTCCCTGCCACAGGATGTGGGGGACTTCTCTCAGCCTGCCATAGGTGATCACGGAGAAATGTTAGCTTAAGCACCCACAAAATGCAAATAATGCAAGTCCTGTAGGGAACCCAGCTGCAAAGCAGGCTGTGTGTGTGTGGCTTCTAGCCTTCAAGTGATGTTCCAAAAGGACCTGTGTAACAAGGTCACAGCAAGCAATCAAATGTGCTTGGAACACTTGATTCACTGCTTCCTTAATCACTCCACCCCAGCCCGGGGGGGAGAAGCAACAATTCACCTTTTCCCTGTGAACCCAGCCTAGCAGGCTGAGCTGCCTGCTGCGAGCACCCAGCAGTGGAAGGTGACACTGGGGTTTGTTTTTGTCATTATGGTGCCTCATGTACGCTAAGCACAACTCCCATGCCTTGAAAGAAGGAAGAAAAGTTCCTTGGGAAAACACAGTTGTTTAAAAGCGTGTCAGGAATGCCCCCCAACACGGTGTGCCTCCTTCAAAGGTTCAGAAAGGCTTTGCTCCAGCACTGAGCAGTGAACAGAGGAGCAAACAGGCAGCTGGCAAAATAGGGAGGGAAAAGTGAGTCAGTGCAGAAATGGCACATCCAGCCTCCATAGCTCTTTGAATTTAGAGGGCTTTTTGACATATGTTTAAGTTCAGAATAACAGTGAACTTTCAGAGTGTTGTACTTCACTTTTGAGGGTCAAGTTGTTTGAAAGATTGAAAAAATCAGGTTAGCATCATCACATGCTAAATGCATTGAAGTTTTAACTCCCTTAACTGAGTGAGCAGCCTCTGCCACCCTCAGGAGTCAGGGAAAGACTCTTGTCAGTAAATGAAAGGTGTAGCCAGCAGAGATTAGATCATCTCCCAGACTTGGAATTACAGAGCAATGAAGATTTACTCACTATGGGGGAGGCTCAAGTTAGGCGTTTAAACAAACCAGGCGTGCACAAATTTTTGGGTCCAATGGGAAATACCCATGAGTGCTGAGGGAGTTGCCTGATGTCATTGCAAGGCCACTCCTGGTAATCTTTGTACACTGAACATCCTGAAGACTGGATGAAAGCAAATGTCATTGGCATCCTCAAGGAGGGCAAGAATGGGCTGTGGGGAACTGCAGGCTGGTCAGACTCACCTTGATCCCTGGGAAGGGGATGGAACAAGCTCTGCTGAAAACTGTTTTTGAACACATTAGAGACAAGCGATTTGGAGTAATCAGCATGGATTTATGAAGGGGAAATCATGTGTGACCGACCTGACAGACTTCTACAACAAAATGATTTCCTTGGTGGAGAAGGGGAGAGCAGTGAATGATACCACCTTGAGCTTAGGAAGCCTTCCAGCACTGTCTCCTGTGACATCCTCACAAACAAACTGATGAATTATGGACCTTATTGCAGCTGTTGGTTAATTTATCTGGAAGCCTGTAACAGGGCAGTTGTTTTCTTACTGGAAAAGAGACTGAATTTCCTTTCTGAGCTAGATGTTCTTACTTTATGTGATCGAGGTCTTTGACTTACTCTTTTGCTTTGTAAGTAACCACTTGCAATGAATGTTACAAACAATCTGATTTTGTTTAATTTGTGGAAATATTTTATTGCCAACTCCACCTTGCACAAACCAATCTATTGGGGCTTTAGAAAACTGTACAGTTTGCAAGTGTATGAGCCCTGCTGATAGATACATCACACTGTGTGGATTTCCCAGGAGATAACACTAGAATTACACTTTTTAAAATTCTTTTTTATGAACAATTAAGAAAAGTCCTCAGTTAAAATTGTTGATTTCTCTTTTGCAGGGGAAGCATTTCCACTTTGAACTCCAGAGCTGCTGGAAAAAGTTTAATGCCCAAATGAGGTGTCTAAAGGCCTAAATCTCCTTTGTTTATGCAGGCTGGGATCAGTGACAAGCCTTGAGAAGGTCAAGGCAAAGTGTAGCCAATGACTTAATTTTTTTTTAAATGATCCATTTTGTATTTATTCTTACACTCTCAATGTGCTTTGGAGCGACACTGCAAATACTTAGTGTTAAGCTACCATGTTGTTAACTGCTCACCCAGCCATTTGGGGGTCACTTATTTGTGCTGACATTTATAGCCACTCCATCAGAACTTTGGGGAAGATTTGGGACATTTTAAAAATGCTAGCACTTTGAGAAGACAATTTTCTTTTTAAAAGTCTAAGTGTTTTCATCTCTGCTCACATCCAAGATATGTGGATGTCTGAGATGTCAGAGAGAGCCAGGTCTGAGCAGATCATCACTTTTGCTTCAGTGACTAGCAGCACCCCCCATACTGGGCCAGCACTGGGAAGGGGTGAACTGCCCTGGTGACCAGCTTTGCCTGTGCACAGTTTTGGGCTGGCTCAGTGCATGTAGCCACCCAGGCAGTGGCAAACCCAGACTCTGAAGCTGTCACTGGCCAGGAGTAGGATATACTCACATCCCAGCCTTCCATGGGGATAATTAATTTTTATGAATGAGGGTGAGGGAAAGGATGTTAGAAACAGATTGATTATAATAGTCTTTTAATTAAAATGTTCAAACCACAGTTTAAACTAAAAATATCCCATTACTTATCTTTGCTATTTCCCAGGCACTAAGGCAGCGGGTGATAATGTAACTAATGATCTGATTGCCACTGGCTTGTATAATGAGGTGTGTCTGGGGGCTGATGGGATTATGCCATCAATCAGGCCCTTTGTAGCTCTCCCTCCTCGGGCAGAGCTCCCAGCAGGGCAGTGTATGCCTGTGCCAGCTCCCTCCCAGCTGTGACCTTTGTTGTCTCTCCCCAAAATGATGAGCTCTCATGAGGGATGCAGAAGTTGGGATGAAAACTGCTGAAGCTGGATGATTTTATGCACATAATTAGAGTGTTTCAGGGATGATTTTGCTGGGAGGTGGCTGCTTTGTGGCTTTAACTTGACAGTAAACCATTTATTGAAAAAGTTACTGACCAAAGGAGGCTCCAGAAACTGGGTCCTGCCACGCCAACTCTGATGTAGAGGACAACCAGGCACTGTCCAGATTAACAGGGGGGTGACAGCCATCAACTTGCAGTGGCACACCTGAGCTTCCTGAGGAGAAAGCTCAGTTTACAAATCCCGTGGGAGCTTTCAAGCAGCCCAGCTGAATGCAGACTTGGGTGGTTGCGCTCAAGGCATGACGGCCACCACAGCACCTGAGTGGGGCTTTCAAGGACCAGAGTGGGGTGTGTCAAACTACAGGGCCTGTCTCACAACCAGGATGTGCTTGCAGCAGGACAGACAGTCCTCAGCAGCCCATCCTGTCCTGTTGCAGGTTGCCCTGAAGGTCTGGACTTGCCCCAGGCAGCAGCATTACCTTCAGGCCACCTTAAAACACAGCTTCCTGAACAGCTCAAGTGTCTCTGCATTGGGGAAGATAGATCATCTCAAAGTTTATGTCATCATTCACTCTGATCAGAGCTCTCTCCCTCCCTGTTACTGGATTGCCCCCAATTAACTTATAATAAATTAGGCATCATCTCATTTAGCCATTATGAGATCAAAAATAGCAGAAGGTTAGAAAATGCATTGGTCCATGAAGTCCTGCTGTCCGCACTGCCTGGCTCCTGGGAATGCATCTCAGCAGGGCTGCAAAGGGCGAGGCGGCTTCTTGAGACACCAGGAAAATCCAGCTCCTGACTCAGCCTACACTGAAGCACTGTGACAGTTCTGGGGCCAGGAGCTGGCTCCTGACACTCCCCCAAGATAGAGTTTGGCCCTGGGAGCCGGGCTGGCAGTGAGCTGGACCAGCGCTGGGACAGGATTTGGCTGGGCTCCCACCCCAACACAGGCTGACAGCAGTGGGGCTCAGAAATATCCTCCTCTGGCACCTGGGGCCACCTCAAAGCTCAATACAACCCATTTGGTCTGGGGTGGGGAGGGGAGGTTGGTATCTCCCTGGCAGTAGGCAGGGGCTACCTGTATTCCCATGTTTTAATGCAGGGGAGACAAGCTTTCTTGATACTCAATTCTATTCAGATCCCACACAAGGAAAGGTTTGCAGATAGAAAACTCTCACAACCACCTTCAGAGTTACAATTCAGTCTCTCAGCAGGAGACACCATTTTTCTCAACCAGAACTAGACAATGGTTTCCTTTTGCCTTCCTTCAGGCCAACACTTTCACAGGCACACAGACCATTAAATCAGTTTTCTGGTCTATTAATACCTACAGGTTGCATTCTTCAGGGGAGCTGCCAAACTGCTCATCAAAGTGCTGCAAAACATCAGCTGAACCTATCAGGTTCCCCACACTCAGTCTCCAACTCCAGGACTTGAAGCGTGCCTTTATTTCCATGGAATTCAGACCTGTGCCACCAAGAAAAGGAGGAGAAAAGCAGCCGCTGCCCTCAAAGGGGGAGTAACTGACAAAGCCGGGAAAGAAATATGCACATACCAAAATGTAATTAAATACCATCGTTCATAGTATCCACACTTCCCTTGCCACTTGGAAATTTTCCAAGCATACTGAACCCATTCATTTACAAAACAAACGACCCAGCATCGTTAGCACATCCTGCAGACTTAATTTACATAAGCAAGGCAATCTACTGCAGATTTACCTGTTGCAAATTGTGCTCATTCAAGATGTTGCAGTGTTATTTGCAGCGCTATTGTTTAAGGCTTCATTTTTACCCACATGCGGAGCTGTATTTTGTTTGTGGAATAAAAGGCAACAGAACATTTTCTACCACTACTGTTGTTATCAGTGCTTTTTTAGTCATTGCACTTTGAAACTACACCTGGCTTTGAGCAGCTCACAAAAGGCCACCCTCAGCAATCTTACGGAAAGCAGTGCAGCCCTTTACACGTATTTACACAGGGCACAGTGTTTTTAATTGAGTTGGAAGCCCATCATGCAACCTTTAGTCACAATGCTGGAGAAAAGAAAGTGATGACTACCATATATAATGTATCAGCTAATCAGAGTGCATTTCTCAGTGTCTTTGAAAAGAAAAGCTAGTGCCAGCTTTTGCGCTCTGTGCTCTGGAGTGTGAGGAGGGGAAGAGAAGACCACTCTACATGCAAAGCTCATTCAGCACCTGATGCTCCGCTCCAAGCAGGCTCCAAGATTTATCACAGGGAACTGCCAGAAAAAAAAACCCTTTTTGGGTGACCCCCCTTCCCTCTACACTTGTGAAGACTCCTATCAGATTGACTAAAATCCTTAACCTTTGACTTTTCTCAGAGTAACCTGACATGGAAGTCAACGCTGCTTGGTTGCGTTGTGCTGTACTGACCTGCAGTATTTCATGCAGCAGGGATTTCTGACTTCTGCCCACAATTCTGTGCTTAGTCTTTTAAACAGACCTACCTGTGATCTCTCCAAGCAGCATCCGAAATGGCCAGCAGGACCATCTGTCTAAAAAAGCATCAGGGAATGCTGCTCTAAAATCCTTTTATGACACAGAAATAGTATTTTTTATATCAAGGCCTTGATTTTTAAGAAAAAACCCAAAACGTAAGGCCAGGAAGAGAGAGCTTGGTCAGCTGGTATTCCGGCAGAACAGACCACTGAAGGGAGGCTGGGGTGGGTGTTGGGAAGACGTTTCATGATTCCTTTCTTGCCTCCACCTTTGGTCACTTCTGTCACATGCCAGATACTGGATAAATGAGAACCATGAAAAATTCACTTTTGTAACAAAATTTATTTCTGCTCTGTGGATACAAATCCCAAACATCAACAAACAAATTCCAGTGGAAAAATACCAGTCATTAACAATGAAAACTTTTATTATTATTTAATAAATAGAACTTTGGCATTCAAAATTCTAGCTGTAAACCCTACTTTAAAAAAAATTACAAAAAGAGGCAAGAACAACAAGCCTAAAGCTGAGCCAGCCAGTAGCTCCTTTACTTTTTACAATGAACACATTGTGATTAAGTCATGACAACTCTATTTACATATGAGGTATTCTGAGCAGTTCAAAAATTGAACCCAATTTACAAAACTACCAGTCTTCAGGGACTGATCCAGTACATATGTCAGCTGTGCTTTTAAAAGAGAGCTCCAGACACTCCTCCCCACTGAATTAATGATATACTGTAATTAATACACACAGGAAAAACACATTATGATTTGTGTTTCCTGCTCACACATTGTATTCAAAGAAGCTGCATACTACAACCAGCCTAACATTGGAAGTGTACACCTAGTACCTGGTTTCAGTACTTCTGTTTCTAGACATTATGCAAGAGTTCTTACTACAAAAGCTTATTAACAAAGTAATGGCAGGTGAGAAGAAAACAAGGTGCAGTCATCAGCATCCTAACAACTTATCTGAAGCTCAAAGGGAATATACATTTACTTCAGGCTAAAAAGGCACAAAGGTATGCAGCTGTGGAATTAATATTGCTAATGAGCTACCGGAATAAATCATCCCTTTAGATAACAACCATTGATCTGTCTGCCGTCTAAGAATGCAGATTAGTTCAGAAGATCTTTTCTCCACTCATGGTAGAACTCGTCATATGAATGAGAAGAGCACAGTTATACTTCCAACTGCACCTGCATGACACCACTGAGAAGGACAAGGAAACTGGAGCAAATTATGCCCTGGTGGACAGTGCACAGTGTGCTGTCACTGCCTGTGCTACGGCAGCAGGTCGTGGAGGAAAGGGTTTGATTTCTTCCTTTCCTTGTGCTCTTACCCTTCCCAAGAAAAACGTCCAGAAAATACTTGAAACAAAAGACAGGCAGCAAGGGCAAAGGAAGGGAGGAAACCTTTTGAAGTGAAAAGGACGGAATTTCAGCTCTTGAATGACTTCATGACCACCGTCAGTTTCAAATGCTGGAGCCCAAGTGGGTGGTTACAGCAAATCTCCACAATTTCACACACCTGTCACACCACAAAGCTGCACAGCGGATTTCAGCAACCTAAATCACATTTATATGACTGAGCTGCATTACTTCTATATAGTAAATACTTCTATATAGTGGATACATCATCTATAGCTTGTCGGAAGATGGTTACTTTCCATGTCTTTTTCAAAATACATTCTTAAATACAGTAGTTACTGTAAGTATCTTCTAGAGGATCATATAAATTCTATCTGAAACTGCACAAAAGGTTACTGTACAGTTTGCTGACAGCAATGGTACAGTGTCCATTCATCTGCAGTAGCTTTTCAGCCCTTGGGATTGTCTAATAGCTACAGCAAAAAGTTGTCATGACTAAATCAAAGCAATTCCAATATTAACATTCGTTAATCACCTCCATATTAAATATGCTGAATGAGACCACACACACTACATTTTTACCAATTAAACAGTCATGCATATCTTAGACAGAGCTTATTCCATTTAGAGGCATCTGTAAACTGATGCATATATAGTAACTGCTACCACTACAACAGACCAAATTTTAAGAAATCAAAGCAAAGTACTGTATCGCTGTAAATAATCATTTGTCTGTATCTTTGGCTCATACATCCATCATTTACCTCCCTACTCTAATTTGACTGAGGCAGATAAACTCAGGGGGTTTTAAAATCAAGTGCTTTCAAGTCAACATAAATATTACAGGTTCTGTAACAAAAACATTAGAACACAAGATTACAGCACTGCAATCAAAAGTATTATGAATAAAATAGGATCTCCTCCCAGAGGGACTTTCAACTAATACTTGAAGAGCACAAAAGCTCTGAAGTGCTTTTTAAATATAAGCTACTGATCTCAACTTTGCAGTACAGTATCACCATTTAGCAGGAGCGACAGTGGAGGCATACCAGCCAAGTGACAAACTAAATAGTTCCAAGTGACTCTAAAGATCTCCTGCTCCCCTCTAATTGCTCTATTAAACTCCTTGTTATTTCTACCAAATGTAGATAAATGTGGGTTTGGGTAATTTTTTATAGGTACAACATTGCCATCTAAGGAAGCAATAATGTGTACTTGTGTGTTTCCTCTCTCCCTAGTATTTCTAATTTATTATCTGAAATGCTATTGTTGCATTCTGATAGGAGACAGATGCCATAAACTGAAGACTACTTCACTGCAGGGTTGAACCCAACCAACCACACCAGTGGAACGAGCTGAAGCCTTAGTCAAAAAACCCAGCACTGTCAGAGGCACAGCAAACTGTGCAAGCCCATTGGTACAAAGATCCTTGTTTTCAGTTTTGCACTAGTATAAAAGTACACCTTTGATGCAGCAGGTGTGTATTAATGTGGACTTAATATTGATAATGAGCTACCAGAACAAACCATCCTTTTAGATAACAACCACTGATCTGTCTGCAGTCTAAGAATGCAGATTAGTTCAGAACATCTTTTCCCTCCCTCATAGCAGAACTCGTCATATCAATGGGAAGAGCACAATTATACTTCTAACTGCACCTACATCACACCACTGAGAAGGACAAGGAAACTGGAGTAAATTATGCCCTGATGGAGAGACTGCAGTGTGCCTACAGAAAGAGCACAGACATTTAAAATAAAATGGCCTCATTTTTTTTCCTTGAAGTAGACACTAGATAACTTCACTTGAGCTTTTATCTAGACACTGTTTTAGTGCTCACAGGAGCTGAACCAGTCAGATTAATCTATCTGATAACACCATGAAGCAGTAATATAAATAGCAACACTATTTTTCACAAATTAGTCCAAGTCTAGTTTCAGGATTGAGAAAACTGTCAAATAAATAAATGCATACAGCTAAAAACAATTAAACCACTAAAATAAAAAAACAACATTAACAGTAACTGTTTAACAATTAACAGAAAGCAAAACATCACCAAATCAGAAAACCGAAGGTATTCACTTTTGCCATAAAAATGCTACCCTAGAATTAATTTGGGTCAAATTGCTAAGCTTTCCAAGAGATTTCTGCTGTTATCCCCACTCCAGATCAGTTGAGTGACTTGCACCTTAGGGCATCTGAAACCTTCTTGCAATACCATACAAGTAAGTGATGCACATATTTTTCTTAACAGTGTGACTTGAAAGTGGTTTTGCTCTTTCCAAGGTTTTGTTTCCTTCAGTTAAATACTATTTTCCACGATGCATAACTATGCAGCTAACTTGAAGTGATGTTCCTGGAAATGTCATCTGTCCCACGGAAGTTAAACAGCACTGCCAAGTGACACTCACTGAATAAGCTTTGGAACATGACCTTACTATTTTATGTAATTGCTTCCTACAAAAATGGAGTAATCAAGATTTCCCAAACAATGTGGAAAATTTTTCAGTCCTCAGATAACCAAGTACTTTATACTGATAACTGGAAACATTCTGTTTTGAGCCTTAATTTTGCCAAGGGTCAAACACCTTTTTGTAGCTATGGTAAAAATGGCAGAGGTGGTGCTCTAATCAGAGGCCTTCAGGAACAAAACACAGCAACATTTTGAAATGGAAAGGACCTAAGGGGAAAAATAAATACAAACACTAAAATACAGTTGTTGGTTGTTTTGGTTTTTTTTTTTTTTCTTACAGCCATGAAATATGCTGCAGTATTATGTCTTACAGCTTCTCTGGTTTGTCACAGACTTTGTACTATTGAAACTTCTCAGAGCAACATGAGAGTGCTTCAAACAATCTGATACACAGCTACATTTTATGGATTTGTTTGCAGAAAGGAGTTAAACCTGGGGGTTTTCTGCTACTGGACAAACATGGTAGACATCCATTACTAAAAACCTCTTTCTTATTTCCTAATTTTTGACAACTTGGAGAGCAATTACTTTTTGAGTACTCCAAGACCATTCTAATTGCAATTCTTAGAGTGAAGAGCAGTGGCAGAAGCCTCTGGCTTCAGCATGTACAACTATAGGTTCTTCAACCCTCTCCCCTAAGATCTGAACACAGATAATGCCACACAAATCCTTGATGAAGGAAAGGACTGAGAGTTGTAGCAGCATGGCTGTTCTGAAGCTCTGGTTCCAAAAACTAGGCGAGCCCAAATGAAGAAAACAGAGTGTCCAACTGAATCATTCTTCACAGCTTGTTCCTACATTCAGTAGTTTGGAGAAAAGATTTCTTGCAGACTGTACCACTGTTCACATGATGACTGTCCCTTGCACACCAGCCTCCCGAGATCAGTTACACTCAGCCCTCGGAGATGCATGTCCAGTGCTATTTGCAACCTTCCCATATGGCTCCTAAATGGAAATGCAAAGACCTGTGACACAGCAGGACCCAGTCAGTTGTTTGCTACAAGATGGAGTGTTGTCATTGAGTGATGCAGTTGTCCCCCATGTCCTGAGCGTATCGGTCTGACATTATAGTCCTTAACTCGTCAATGTCCTTCCGCAGCTGACAAACGTCCGAGAGCTTCTTCGAGAGGGTCTCTGTGCTGTGGTAGTTTTCACTCTCTTCAGATGAATAGCTCAGTGCTACAAAAAACAACACCCAAGGTTAAAGCTCCAGCAGCTGTGTCCTGTGAATACTGCAACTAGTCACCTCCTTGGAAACAAGAGGCAGATCACTTTAATTACATCAATGCAAATCACGCTTCAGTGTGATGAAAAGTCTACAAAATGCGGTACCATGTGAACTCACACTCAATTCAGAGCCCATCAGTGCTTCTCTGAAAGACATGTTTTTCTGTTTGCACCAAGATCTAGAATTGCTGAAGTCTGATGAATCAGAACAGCAGTGGAAAAAAATGGATAGAGTAGCCATTTTCTAGAGGCTTTGGGGTTTCTGTAGTCACTCAGAAAAGAGGACTAGCAGGTGTGTAGCAGCTCTTGCTGCACAAACACCGTACTTTACCTTTCTACCTTGCTGATGGTTCAGTTCAGCAACCTGTCTACCTGATAAATTATAATTAACATTCAGAAAACATCAGAATAAGACATATTTGAGTCAACAAAACCAGTGTGTTAGAAGGAAAGACCTAGCACAAACTTTGACTGGTTTTAGGGCATGCTTCTCATTTCCTGGTTAAATTTAACAGCTTAGTGAAAAGCAGCTAGATGAACAGCACTGGAAATGAAGTTACCAGGCACAAGGCTTATTTAAAACACCTGGACACCACCATATACATATTCAAACAGTAGATTGAAACTTCCATCACTTTGACCCCAAGGGCTTTAAAACAAAAGCACACAATGTGTTTAGCATCTGGTAACCCTCATAGTGACTGCAGTGTGTCTCAGGAGGGACAGACATCTGTCTGCACACCTTTCTTTTCTAGAGCAGTGAACATATCCATGAAGAGTCAGCTACTTGCCCTTGTGACTTGGCAAGGACTAATGCATTTAGTGGCCCAGAGGCACTAAGAGCCCAACTTTTCCAGAGAGCTCTGTGAGTTCATGCACCACTGCTCCATCTGCATAGCAAGGGGACACAAGCTTGTCCAGTTGGCAAGCTCAAGCACCATGTTAGCTAAACTGTTAATCCTTTGTGTCAAAACACTTATTAAACACTGGAAAGTCAACACCACTTACATCTGATTCCCAGCAGCAAGGAAAGGTTAGGCTCCTTGCCCTGAGCTCTCTGGGTAAGAATGCTGCACAGTGCTTTCAAGTCAAACAAGCAGTGGGACATCTCCTTGAACAGCTGGTCTGCTACTGGCATTTTCTCAGACACTGGCTGCCTGGACTGCTCCACCAGCCTCATCTGCTCCTTCAGGCAGGCATTCTCTTCCATCAGTCTTTGGTTCTTTGTGAAAAGCAAATGGAAAGAAGGGGAAAGTTACTCTGTAGCATTCATTGTAGCAGAAAGTTTCAAACAACAAATAGTATTATTAAAAATAATTGATTTCCAAACATACAATCAGTATTTCTGTACCCCTCCAAAGAACAGCTTTTACGTGGCTATTTCACGTTACCATTACTTAGCCATCTTCACCCTTTAAATTCTCACTTCTTGAGGTAGAGGTGGTATGCATTATGTATCTGCATGGGAGCCAGGACAGTTGAGTATGTAATTAAGCTCATAAAGCTCTACCAAGGGATCTTATAATCATTCTGTAAGGTTCTTCCTGGCTCTGATGTGGTCGGGGATTGCATTATTGGCACTATTTTACTTACTTCAGAGAGAGTTTTATTCAGCTGCTCTATATGTCTTTCTTTTTCCTCAAGCTCATTTGTCATCTTCTGAATTATCAGCTTTTCTTGCGAAAGCTTCTCTTGCATAGACTGAAATGAATGAAAACACAGGTTAATGATCTTAAACAACAACAAATAAAAAACCACTGCAATATGGAACCACCTGCTGTCAATTCCCCAGTTTTCAACCACAGAGTTCAAACTGAGAAATCATGAGATACTGAAATGTAATTTTCAGGGTGAATTCAGCATTAGCCCAGGTGCCTTTACTATTGAAAGTACTCATATTTATTCCACTACTTGGCTTTTAAATCTATAGATATGTCTTTCCAGGTCATCTGGAAAAAACTCAGAAAGAGGAATATTCAAGCCATCTTATCTGAGTATTAACAATGAATAGAGACTATATAAACTTCTGGTGCTTTCAGAGAGATCCCTTCAGCTGTGACTTGCCACCTGTGAGATTTATTAGTACTGACAAGAAGGCAGGGAGTAATGAGAGGCAAGGCAGGCCCAACACTGAGTGAAGTTTTTAAAAGCCTGGCTGGTCACAGGAGGTGTTGCAGCAATGACAAAATTTCCCTGCACATTCAGCTTGACACCACGCAAGCTGTGGGGAGTCAGCACTATGTCATACTCTTTGCAAAACTGGAAAACAATGGTGCTAACATTTGCAGACTTAATGTGGACTAAAAAACCCTCAACACTTTACTTTCATGTCAGCAGTAAGAATGAGCAGGCAGAACCCAGAAATGACTACTTGTCTTTAAAACCATTTTCATACACTTGATCTGTGTGGCTGCTCTTTTTACCCACAGAAGCCCCTCAAAAGGAAGTAACGTGTATCCTAAAGATAAGCTCTTTGAGAAAGCACAGCTACACACACCAGTGGGAGGAAGGAGGTAAAGGAAACACCCTGGGCCAGGAAATAACTGCTTCAGGCATTTCCTTTGCATGCTTGCAGATGAGCAGAACCTGCAGTGAGGCTGAATCATTGCTTTTAGTTTTTTAGAAACATTATCTACTGAGAAAAATAGCCATTACTAGGTTAGGCTGAAGGTCCTTCTAGCTCCATCTGTGGCATACAGATGTCATAATAAAGAAGCATGAAGTGAACAGGGCAATGCAGGTGTCCAAAACACCCTCCCAGCTTCCAAATATCTCCCCATTTTAACAGTCCTTGATGAAAATCAACCTCAGTCTTTGATGAAGATCAAGTTCAGGGACACCCAGAGCCCCAGCTATGATATATGCATCAATGGCTACCACTTACACATTTCATGTTCGTGTCAACAACAGACAAAAAAGGTTTGACTGTGCAGCCTTCTGGAAGGTGGGAGGTGGTAGGGAAGACAGGGTGAGAAATATTAACCTTCCCCAGTTTATTTTCAGAACTACATATGCCACTAAATTTACATGACTGTGCAAACTAAGCAAAAAACAATTTTTAGAATATTCCAAGCAATGTGCACATGTTCAGCTCAAGAATTGCTCCATGTAATTGGAACTACTTGAAGTAGAAATCAGTGTTTATTTTTAAAAGATACACCTAAGATCTATCATTCTCTCTTACTCTCATCCTGAAGTTCAGAAAAAGCACGTGTTTAACAGCCTGGCTGAACCCTTAGTGCTAGGATTTCCACGTTCCTCATGGTGCTATGAATTTTCCGTACTTCACCCTTAATTCTTCCATATGCTTTCCAAAGCTACAACTTGGTGGCAATATTCCCAGCCTGGCACAGTTGGGGTTTATTGTGACTGACAAGACTGACAGATGTACTTTGGGTAACATAGGCATCTGACTTACTTCTACTCTCTTTTTTTGTACCAAAACTGTTAGTTTTGTGATATCTAAATTAATCATGTAAATATGAATTTCTTTTTAAAAACACCACTGTCATCTACCATTTTTTTCTTTCTAAAGATGCGCTATATATGCAGCACAGTATCTTGTCAAGACCAACCAGAATTTTAATCCCTCTCACTCAGAACAAAGCAATGAAGCAAAACCATGCAAGGAAGATCAAAATTATTTCACCACGATTATGAGCAAATGGAAACTAATACTGCTTTATACAACTGCTGTCTGAAACAGAATTTGTTTTCAGGTTGCAAGTTAAAAACAATGAACTGAAATAGATTCTCAAGCATAAGTTTACAATGTGGCAGAAGACAGGGAATAAAATGAGATCATCTTAGCTGCAGATAAATTACATCTCTGTGATGATAAGGGATTTCCATTTCTAATGAACTAATTTTCAATGCTTCCTAGGACACAAGTATGAAAGGCCAGGGAGATCAAGGATACAAAGAAGCTGCTAAAGCCTACAAGTAATTTGAGGGCTGACACCATTTTCAAATCTTATTGTTGTCCTGATATAAAATACCTCAAGAGGAAAAGTAAGAGCAAGTCCTGGAGAACAGAACAGTACCCTGTTCAGACAGTCACAATTATTCAGCATTTCCCAGTCCAGCTCCTTAAAGTCATACCAGGCTAAACAGACAAAACACTGAAGATCACTGGTCTCAAGATAAAGGTGATGGTGAGAAAAAGACCAGAAAGTTTAGGAAACATGAAAAGATATAGGTTGATGCTAACACATTTAGCAACTTGTATCTCTGATAAGCACAACATATATATGGAGTATATATGTAAATAACCTTATCTACAAAAAGGGACAGAGTATCTCAGAAAGGTTATGAAGTTCAAGCTTAACTTCTTTTTAATTATATAAGACCTGAAACAATGTTTGCCTGTATGACAATTTTTGCATATACCAGTGTGCTCAGTGCAAGCATCTCAGCTCAATAAAATCTGTCTTTTTCAAACCTTGAGAAGCTAAATAATTCAATCTGCTTTTCATTTAACACACATACCCTCATGTTGCAACTTAAATTCTCCTACTGCTTCTCTACAAATACATTTCATACACTGCAACCTAATCACATAAATACATGGTTGTTGGCAGGAGTCAGGCCTCCTATTTACCATGGCAGAGAAAGGAAGCAATTTAATGCTGGAAGACAACTTGTCCTGGTTTAGAGCAAATAGACAAATGACATTCTAGAAGAGGAATGTGGAGTCTACAGTTTGGCTTCAATATTTGGTGCAAACAGAAGTTTGGATTTTTTAAATGCTCAGCTTTTTCTATGGCAAGTAATACCTTCCTCCCTAAAAGCTGTATAACGTTTCTTTTTCTCCACAACAAACAGTGGTCACTGAGTAACTTTCAACACACTGTTAATCAGATCTATAGAGCTGCAGCTGACTCCTAGCTGACAACCTCTGCTGTCTAGAAAAATCTTTGGCTGCAAGCTAGGTGCCTAAGATCCACCAAGACATTTAAGGTATCTAAGTGTCAGAAACCAGTCAAACAGGGTCAACTGAGATGGTTTAGAAAGGCATCTGTCTCTTCTAACTTAACAATGAAGCCCCTAAGCAACACCGCTTTTGTACTTTGAATCATCCACTAGACCAGCAGAATAAGGATGTGACATAGCAACACTTTTTCACTTTTTGATGAGTACCAGTGAAGTGCTAAACCACAGAAACACAACGACTACACTATGAGCCTGCAAGAGAATATGGTTCGACTACAGTCCATCCCTAAATTAAGTTTTTAGCATTTCTCCCTTTGACTCCTATTCAGAAAGATAAAAGAATAAAATTCAACTTTAGCAATGTTATTCTTATGAAATAAAACTGCACACAGTAAACAACACAACATACAGCCTTCCTTACCTGCATGTCCAAAATTAGTCCAGTTATTTGATTCTGTTGATTGTCTATGACCTAGAATATAAAAACTGAGCAATTTAGATTGCTGTCTAAAAATCAGCCTACAGGTGTGTAGGCATAGATTTTAAATAGCATCCTTAAAAACACAAATGACAAGACAGTTCAACTCTGACAGAACACAAAATTCATGCAAAATCAATGTATTGAACAGAGACAGGCAGGTCTTGAAAAGTCATCTGAATTAGTAATTCTTTATATGTAATTCTTTAGTGAGATATATATTTCTAAATTAAAAAAAAAAAGAAGTGCAGGACTTTAGGTTAAAGATGCTACCAGCAGATTATTTGCAGACTAACCTTACTGGCTTTCTCATTCTTCTCTTTGAGACATTCATTCTCACTCTGAAGCTGTTTTGTGTCCAACATAGGAAGCCGGATACCATCTTCCAGGCATTTTTCTACTTTCTGTTGTAAACTGCCATTCAACATGAAAGAAAGATTAAGTGGGCTAATAGAAACCAGAAGCTTGTGTGTTCTAGGAAAAAATTAGAAACTTGCATCATTTTCTAACCAGAAATGTAAAACTGCATCTAGCAGAATCCAGCCTTATGAATAATAATTCATGCACCAACAGGGCATGAGTGATGCAAAAATTCAAGTTGCCATGGCACTGACAAGGCCAGATTCATGCAGATCAATGCAGGTTTTAAGTGCCATACTCTGTGCTGGGTCTCCCAACAGGCACAGCTCCAGCAGTGCTGTGTAGGAAGAGAGGGCAGGGAGGAGCAAAGCAAAGCTTTGTGGTGCTCACAGTCAGTCTGTGCTACTGGGGGAGGCAAAGTCAGCTCCAGCACAGATCACAGGCATATGTGAACCTTCACAGCTTTAGGAGCTTTTAAATCAGATTGTCTCACTGGGGCACATACAACTCGCAGTGGAGTCCAGAATCAGAGGCTGTGCTCAGTGCTGGTGGCCCACCCATCACACCCTCTGTGACTTGTAAGGGGGAGCACAAGGCCACTTCTGCCAGGAATGTTTCCACAGGAGGGCACGGCCTTCAGACTCTCCATTGCTCAACTCAAGCCCATACGTGTAGCTATAGTCTCTGCTCACCTTCTCTCAGAAAGGAAATAGACTTTATTAGTGCTAATCTTGCTGTCTAATTTAGAAACCAGAGGTCACCCCAACTATTTGTAGGCTTTCAGAAAAGACAGAATGATCCCCCCACAGATTAGGAGAGCACGAAGGCCTTTCATTGGTAAGATGGAAACAATGTGCCAGCAATTTGGCTGGCAAGGTGTCCCAGCCAGCTCGCCTTTCATCATGGAAACCTTTCAGGCTTCTGCGGCATGCACCTTTACCCAATGGAGGGACAACGAACTGCAGGAACATCCACAGATAGTCAAAACTGATTCTCCCCTGCTTCCCTCTTCTCTTTAAAAAAAATTGTTGAAGTACCTCCCCTGATCTGAAATGGAACATAGTAACAAACTCTCGATGTCTTACCTGGATATTCTTGGATATCCGACCCATTTGTTTTTTCATACTTAGGCAAGTTCAATGACAACATACTAGCTACAGCTAAATCTCCTTGTAAATACCTGCACCCTCAATGAAAAGATAAGAAATAGCTGGAATTTCTTGAAATCCTTGACCCTTCCCTGATAATCCCATCAGCCAATATCCAGGGAGTTTTTCCATAGCTCATGACAGAATCAGTTATTAAATAGCCCTACTGACAGTTCTATACAATGCCCCTTTGCCACACGTTTGTTCCATCCTCTATCTGCCAACAGGCTATGATGCCATTGCTAGAGTGTCCCACATCCTTAAAGACAGGTAGCAAAGAATGTCCTAGGCTCACTTTTCTCTGTAGTATTAATTACAACTTGCCACAGAAAAAGCTGTAAAACCCTTGCCATGAAAAATCATTAGCATTGTAATAGATTAAGATTGCAAACTAGCATTAGGTCTTGACATCAGGTGGTGAAGCACATCCTTTGTGAGGCACAGCCTGAGCCTATGTTCATACCTCTGCACTGTTGTGACCAGCTCTTTTTCCTTTTTCTTCTGAGACACCAGCTGTAATTCTCTCTCTCTACACTGTGACCGGGCCTCTCCGAGCTCCTTTTCCAACTCAGCCATGGTTTCTTGGAGTTGCTTGTTCTTCTGTTCTAGAATTTGCAGCTAACACAAGGTTACGTTAGTCAGACATGGTGTCACACCAGCAGAAGGCCTTGTGGCAGACCACAGCCTTGCAGTGACCGGCTGCATTGTTTCACACCCCTGTTGATTATCTGACTGTGAGAAATCCTAATACCTACAGCGCTTTCTAAAAGATTGAAATACTTCTCTTCCTAAACGTAAGGGTGAAAAACAAGGATGTTGAAACAGTAAAATACTTGAGAACAGGTATTAGGGAGCTTACTTATATTTTTAAAATGTAAAACAAACCCCCTTTACCTTACCTGTTTAGTTTGCCCTTCTATATCATCCAGTGTTGGAAGGTCAGCCAGGTATTTTTCTAAGGTTTCAATTCGTCTTTGTTTTTCTTTGTTTTGCTCAGACTCTTTCTGGCATTTCTTCTTCAGGCTATTAATATATCGGTCTCTAGTTTTAAGCTAGAAGAAAGAAAGAGTACATGCTTGATGATAATAGTAAAAAATAAGCCTGCTTTGGAAACAGAGGCTGTTAACTCTCCAAGAATTGTACTCTCAGCTGCATGAAAGGGTTGGCTGAGAGCAGAAAACAAAACCAAAAATTATTAATCCCAACAGCTTCAAGTTATAGGCCCACATGTGACCTCAAACTACAGCTGCTTCACCTCTGCCAGAACAATCCATGTGGTTTATGAACTGAAAACACCAACAGTTCAACATTTAAAATACTGCTAATTCTTTCACCCACTGAGATGTTGATATGCAATAAATAATCAGGATATATTTTAGCTCCTCTGGACTAGGAAAACAACTTTAAACACGAGGACCAAGAACTTAACCTACCAAAAATGGAAGCCAAAACCCTGACTTTGATGCAGTCTGACAATCACATCAGAGGACATCAGATCAGAGTAGCTGCTTTCCTAAACACCTTTTCTACAGGCACCCTAATTTTCCTAAGACTGGAAAAGACTTTTTGTATTGTTAACTTTGTTCATATTCCTGGTACTTCTTTTGCTTTATTACCTAGATCAAAAAAGTGGAAAGAAAGGGAGGAAAAAGGAGTATTTTCCACTGTCCCTCCCTGTCCTCTCTCTCCTTGAGAGCTTTTTGTTTAGTGCACAGAATGGAAAGGTGTTAAGGGGCGAATCAGGACTGTGCAGTGAATCGGGGTCCAACCTACAGACCACGCTGCTGACACAAGCACTGCTGCACAGGTCCTAACCACTGCCACTGCCTGCCAGCTCCTGCACACTGAGGAACCCAGGCAGGAAAAGCTCAGACAGGAGGAAGCAGCAGTATCCAAATTCTGCCCTTCCTGCCTCACAGTGAAAAGCATACTGAGGGTTCACAGGAAACGGTAAGGCAGAGTTTTGAGATGAATTATGCATTCTTCTTTGTCTTCCCACCTGACACTTCACTGTATCATGTTGCTTATATCCCTTGAACCTGATTTAATATAAATTAAGCCCAGTAATTAAAGAAGATGAGGTAACAGTGACAATGTATCTCTAAAACATTAATTAGGAACCCCTTGGTTAATGGCACATTCCTGCTTGCAATAAAGGAAGGCTGTGAGTACATTCAGAACCACCCCTGGGAATTACTTCAGTCTGTAAAGAAAACCTTGTCAA
Source organism: Drymodes brunneopygia (assembly GCA_013400955.1). Taxonomy (NCBI): domain Eukaryota; kingdom Metazoa; phylum Chordata; class Aves; order Passeriformes; family Petroicidae; genus Drymodes; species Drymodes brunneopygia. The sequence goes on along the minus strand of VZTZ01026493.1, from coordinate 561,625 downwards.
AACAGTTCCAAGAACACAGCTATCTTTGTCTCAGAATAAAGTCCACTCTGCACATCCTAAGAAAGCTACAAAAGAATCACTCGTGCTAAATAGGCTGGTAAGCGCATCTCAAAGCTTGAGGATCACATTTACAAACCATGCTAAAAACAAGGATTTAATTTTCATAATCTATGTATTTAAATTATACTTTATTTACTGTAATAAACACTTCAAGTTACAAAAATGAGCAGCTTTTTTTCCCCCCAACGCTTAATTGATTCTTGGTTAAAACTGTTAGCATGATTACCATCTTACCTAGTATCACTTTTTAGGATATATTCTCTGCAAGTCCAGATTTATCCATTACCAACACCTGAAATCCTTAATCTTCTGTTTCTATCACAGATAGTTTAGCGACCTTTTGAAAATAACTCAAGACTCCCACTACCAAGTATCTTTCTAGCAAATAGAACATACTGCTGCAACAGTGACAAAAAGAAATGTGAACCAGGAAAGACACTTACTTTCTCCTCCATCTTCTTTTTCTCCTCACTAGATTTGTTTGAAAGTTGTTTCACAATTTCACTGAGTTGTAATTCCTTGCTCTCAGCTGCTGCAATCTTTCGCTCAAGCTCCTCGAGGTGGGATGCTGATCTTTCTGAAATGTGAGGTTGCAGTGGTGTGCTCTCATACTGTGGTTGCTTATGAAAAGAAATAAAATAATCACACAAATGAACACACACACCACTGTACACTTGAACTGCAGAGCAGAAAAGAGTCCTGCTTTTTTTTTTGCTGTCAGGAAGGGTGGGGTTTGATTTTTGAAACACTGAAATACGTGGCAACAGCATGTGTTTAAGGAATCTGAAGCAAAAAGGCAAAGAAGCGGGACACCTTTCCACTCATAACAAATGCACAAGAACACTGTATGGCCACTTTCCCACTCAGATTTATGGAAGCTGTATGAGTCTTCTCCCAAAATAAATCCCTATAAATGCAGATAAAAAGCATTTTCAAAACAAATCACTGCCACTGCATTATCATACCATCTCCTGGGAAGAAAAACACTATGTAACATGGCTATGAATATATTGAAGTAAGAGACGCTTCAATCTCAAGACCCTCCCAAAGCAGAACATCAGCACTAGTCAAAGCTTAGAGCTATGACTCCTGAGGTGAGAATGGTGCAGGAACAAGCCTGAGACGAGCTACAGTCAGAAGGCAGGTCTCCCATCTTTTGTGCTGTATACCCAAAACTTCCATCTCCAATGCCCAGAGACAGACAAGCACAAAATGGAAGTCAGCTGCATGTGGGATAAAAAAAGAGATGCACCCCATTAGGCTTTCAATTTCAAGATTCTTTTAATAACATGAATTGGTTATCTTTAAAAATACTGTCTGTATAATTTCTTTAACTAGTGGCATTCCTTCAGAAAAGTATTAAGAGATTAAAACCTTTATTAAACTAGATTTGCTTTTATAAATTCGTCTTAAAGAAGGCACACAAATCAAGAAGAAACCCAAATACATTACAAACTTTCAAGCTTCTTCAGATTATGAAAGAGAAATGCACCTGCTGCTTTATTTGAAGCATAACATACTAAGATATGGGCACTACAATTTCAGTTTCTGCTGTACTGTTTGTTTGTTTGGCTGGGTTTGTTTGCATCTTCTCCCCTGCCCCTCCAAAAAATAAAAATTCTTATCTTGACAGATATTAAAGTATTTTGTAAAAGAAGATCTGGAAGCAACAAAAGCAACATTCCTAGATGTCTCAAAAAGTCTCTGCATACCCAGCTTCACACTGAGGGTCCACTTGAATTTCTCTGCTGTCACACAAACCACACTCTCACCTGATGTACAGCTGTGTTATTCCAAGTACACAAATAATGTCATGCTGAAGTACCCTGGCTGAGATCCTAGTGCAGTGTTTGTGACAGAAAAAGATAATATAATAAAAGAGGGACAGAAAAGCTATTTCTCTGCATATCTGCCTTTAACACTCCCTTGGATGCATTGCCTTTTGGATATGTCAAGGTCTGGAGATGGGATTTGTTCTATAAGCAGCCACAGTCCTCACACCGATCTGCACTTCGTGGTGAACCTTTGCTATCTCATCCTTAAGCTACTTGATACCTGTGCTAGTTAGACGAAAATTAGAACAGTATACTCCAAATACCACCAGACATTCCTTTTGTGTTCCCTAGGAGTTATAGCCCATATCCTTTTCAGGTGTCTTGTCAAAAGGTATTCCACCAGTCTGTTTGCCTTCTCACATCTCCTCCATCTATTCTATCCATAAAATCTAACCATCTTTTGCGCAGGACCTCCTCCTCTTCAGAAAACCTCTCATTAGTTTTTTTCAGATACTTTCCTATCAAACTATTTTTTCTCCTACTATCTCTCTGTAAGACTACCATACATGCACGCTGTTAAACTTTTATTCTTACAGTGTCACAATCCCTCATTGCTCTCATTTTTATCAGACTTCAAGTACGTACAAAATTTTAACCTAACTTAGATTTCTGCAAATGTAAGGTAAACGACAACACTTAGAGGATATTCTCTACACAATTCACAGCTGTGCAATTACACAGCCATCAATAATCACAAAAGCTCTACAATTTTGCTTGCAGAAAATTGTGAACATACTTTTAGGTGTCAGTTACTGGGCAGTGGAAAGCTTTGCTGAAAGAAAAGTATTCATCCTACCTGTAAGTTAGTCAGGTACGGTTCTTCGCAGTTCACAAGATGGCTCAGTCTTGCATGTTGAGCTCGTATTTCATTCTCCCTTATCTTCTGATGTAAATTGTTAATTTGCTGATTTTGTCTGTAATATAAGAATTTAATTTAGAAAAAAAATATGAATGGAACAGAGATTAGAAAAACAGAGATCTTAAGACTTATCTGAAGAATAAATTAACAGTGGTATTCAGCTATCCTGGATCTATGCTAGCTGTGGGCTTTTTCCTACTGCAGCCAGACTGCAACTGTAGAAATACGATTTGAAAACTCTATCAGTTTTGTGTGGGTTGAGGGAGGCTTCTGTTGTCATTTGCTGCTAGGGTTGGAAGTACAAGCAGGGAAAAGCACACAGAAAATAGAACACAACCAAACAAAAATGGCAACTTCATTTTACTTGGACTTCTCCTGCTTGACTCCTCTCTTTACTAGAGATGACTTTTGACAAAAGTTGAAGAGATTTATAAATCAAGGGGAACAGAAAGAACTTAAGAAGAAAAGGCCATTGTATAAGATAGTCAGCATAGCTTTCCTGCAGATCTTGCTTTTTGCTTTGCTTAAGACTTTCTCAATCAACTGCTTTACATAAGATGTACCTTCCCCCAGGGTAGAATACTGCACTGTGCACTAAAACAAGTACCATGCAGCAACTGGCCGGTGTACAGCAGTAACAGTATCAGCATTGTATCATTATTTAATTATAACACAAATTATATCACTGTTTAAATCATGACTGCATTTGCACTAGGTAGGACTGCAGGGCAAACATCTACCACGTCTCTGTCCCAGCCCAAATCACAGCCCCACGAGGTGTGCAGTAACTCTCCGTGGAGCAATAGGCACCTCAAAACCTGACCCCAGACTGGAGCTGTCAGCACCCACCAGAAATACAGAGAGGCAGAGAGGCCTCCTCAAGAAACTTAAAACCAACTTTGTGCACTCCGTTAATTTTCAGTTTTCCTTCTTTTTTATCCTAGGATATATTTGCATGCAAGCATGAAATTTTTTTGTCAAGAGTTTCACTTCTAAGCATGGAGCATGACTGGCTTTTCTGGAAACCATAATGCAGAACCCAGATGACTAAACCCAATCTTAAGAAGTGATAAACAGCAACTACAGGTTAACCTCAAGGGAAAAGACCTGCCCATGGACACACTGGAAAAGCAAATCCTGCAAAGTATACAGAAAAGCTGTATATGTTGATTCTATTTTTTTTTTTTAAATTTGGAAGGGCTGTGTTTATGAAGATCATCTTGGAAACATTAGCATTTGTACACAAAATATGCATTATACAATCTATAAACTAACATGAAATATGTTTTAGTTGAAAATATGCCAACTGCAAATTTTAATAGGATGCCAAAACCCAGTTGAAGGGACCATTTTAGGTACTCACATTCTTCTAGCTAGTCATCAGCCAAAGTATTCCAATTATTTGGCTTAAAAGAGGAACTTCATAGTTAAAAAATATCAAATATAGTAGAAGTTACATATTTCTCAGCTAGATGTGTTAAAGAAGACTTGATAAGAACATGTTTTTTTCTGTTTCCCCATTTTTATCTCTACAAAGAACAGCAGTGAATGGAAAACCAGTATATATAAATTGCCATTTGTTGGTACCTTAGAACAATTCATTCAATGCGAATGAGTGAGAAGAGAGCAAGCAAATGTATTTATACATTTATACACATAGCAAGTGTTAAAATATTTTGTATCACCACAGGTGATTTTGAAGCTCCCCTGTTCCCTCCTACTATCTAGAGGGAAAAAGCTTGTACAAACACAAAAGGAGTATGCAACACTGGAGGAGCGTGTACAATTCTGGTTGTCATCTGTAAGACGGCACTATAAACAAAAAGCTTCTAATGTATTTTGGAAGATTAGGAAAAAGAATATGCTCTTAACTTGTAAGAGCCCTCATATAAGCCCAGGAGTTTGTATAATCATATGAGAAAATATAAAGCCTTGATGACTTCTCTGCATGCCTGGTCACAGATACCAAAATTATTTAGTATGAGTTATCCAAACGTATGAACTGAAGCAAATTTTCATTTTTTATCACCTTATTACTTCCTAGACAGATCTATTAAAATTTCTTTGCCCCATGTGTTTTAAAATTATGTATCCACTTGTCAGATACTCCTTGAAAGCACTTTATAATTTTCTGTTTATGGCTGCTTGTAACTTTGCAGTGCCTTCCTTCCCAGGAAGGATTACAAGAGCCTGAACACTACAGCCTGGAGTATGTTTTAAAACATTTTTGAACTATCTGTGTAGTTTGAACAACATTACCATATTTCCTTTCATAATCCTTTCCCTACCCTACCAAATCCCTGTTGGAAAAAAGGTGAGAAGTTAATCCAAGACGGGGCAGAACACAAGAGTTTAACTAGCTTGCTTCTTTTCACTCTGCAAAGCAAGACACTCTCCATCATTATATAACCTTGCCAACAAAACACACTTTAAAAATGTATTAAGGTTGTACAGACCCCACAACTTCTTCACATAACAGCCTTTATGAAAACAACAGTAACCTCATAGTACCCAGAAACAAACATTTGGCTGCATAACCAGAGACTCTGAGCTTTATTTAAAGGGAATTTAGAAAGTACAATTGCTCTCAAAAACAGGTTGCCTATTACAGTGGGAACACTGTCCCCGAAGCCTTCCTCTTACCAATCTATCAGCCCAGCACTTCAAAAAAATAAGACTAAATACAATCAGCCTTTAGCATTTAGGTGCCTCTAAATTTCTGTCAAGCTCCTTAATCCTTAGTGCTTCCAGAAGCCATCCGAGTACAAGTGGGCACAGGCTGTGCCTGAGCTCAGGGCATGGGGGAATCTGACAGGAATCAGTCTTGAGACTTAAGTGCACAGAAACCAGACCCCACCTCACACCTCTGGGTTCAGTGAAAATACTGTACCTAGGTACCATGGACACTGCTTTCCTTCACAACCTCCTTGTTTTTTTTCCCTACAAGTGAGTGTTAAAATTTTATGTTAATAGCAAAGGAAGAGTTACTGGTATACTGTGAGTGTCATGGCACTTTTCACATGGTTTCATTCAGCTACGTTGTCCAAATGGAAAAACAACTATTTTACTTGAAGTGTCTGTCTTGACACATCCCTTCCCCTTAGACTAAAGTAGAAGAGGAGGCAGTACCCTGATTCAAAGTCATCAACCAGCCAAAAGGACTCAGAGCTGAGAAGTTTGTTTAAAAAGAAAATAAATCCAAGTAAAAAAGAAAGTCACAGAAGGCAAGAATAAAAAACATCCTTTTGGCATGGACATTTTTGTTTTCCTTATTTAAACTGATCAGAAGGAAATGGCATTAAAAGATGTACAAACTGTAAATATTCTATTCAATCAATTAATACAAACATGAGACTAATAACATTGTTTTCACAAACACTTCTGACACAAATCTTTCCAGCTGTCCCTCAAGCTGTAATATTATTTCCAGAAACTGGGGGTGGCAGTGCAGAAGTAAACAGACAAAAAGAGAATATGAACTCCTCCTGAGCTAGGAAAAGACCGCCTAGTACACAGAAGACTGTTACAGTTACACACAGAAGAGTTCTGCACTGAAGACATCTTGTCTTTTTCTTCAGGTATAATGATTTAAAAGTATTTTTTTGTCCTTCAGAAGCTACCTGCTTCCTATATTTTCATAATATTTTTGTTTTAAATTTCACTGACACCCTGGACTATACCCTTCCACCCCATTTTTTGAACCCCCAGCCATTTATAAAAAACCTGAGATCAAATCCTCCCTATGCTGCTCCCAGGTACATTCTCTCTGAAGGAGCTCAGCAGAAGTGACAGGCTAACCAATATACAAGACTCAAGTAGTAGCTATGTGCTGCTCTATGGTCTCCTAAACAGCTCTTTTGTCCCAGTAGTCACATGCTAGTTATTTACATTCTAGCTAGATTATTTACAGAAACTCCTATAATTTTCACAAAGTAATGACTTTGGCTTACTTCCAGGTCTTGTAAACACGTATTTTGCTCTCTATTTTTCTATTACCTCAAACATTCTTTATTTTTGCAAACAAAATTTCAAGGCTTCAGCCATGTTTCACTACTTCTTAATACTTAATGGTATTTTGTTAGGAAGGAAAAGTTAAAAACCAGTCACAGTAGATTGTACCATTCTCTTGCCTTTCCCAGAATTACCAACTACCACTCCTACATGAAATCCTAACACAAGAGACTAGGCTACCAAAGATGCTGATTCTGTGTAACTATTTCCTTGGCATTTAAGGAGAATAGGATTCCTCACCTGTCTTTCTGCCTGCCATAGATACTTCGTAATCCCCCCATCCTATGACTCTACTTACAAAGCTGTCCAGAATTCAGAGGAAAACTTCTGATGGTAATTGACTCTAACTGAACTCACTGAAATGAGCAAAAAGAAAGTTAGAGCCATAACAATGAAGTATCAATGGGAAGAGGGGGGAGGTCTCTATTTTGATTCAATTGCAGTTCTGTCCTTTAGCTCAAACAATCCCCTTTGAAAACTGAATTTAGCACAGAGGATGTGGGACAGCAGGGAACAGCACTCAGCTCAATGTGCAGAACCTGGACTGTCTTCAGAGCCCAGCATTAATAAGCTGCTTAATATACAAACTGCTTCACCTTAAGTCTCAAATATATTTGTATGACATAACTGACATTCACATAATTTTCTCACATTCACACAGGACAAGTGTGGACACATGCTTATACAGACACTCACAGATGCATTTGTCTGGAAATAAACCATATTTCTTGAATCTGGGACCAGCTCACCCATCCTCCATAAGCCCATCTTGCCCCTTACTTACTCTAACATGAAAGAGCCTTTAGAAACCCACATCTGCCAGAGAAGTACTTTGTCCCCCCAACTTCTAAAATACTCTTCTTAACTTTAATTTTTAAATTAACGTAAATCTAAGTCCCACACTCCAAGTCAAGATACAGATCAGTATCTTCAAACAATTCAGGGACTTTAGAACAGTTCCTCCACCACAGAAGGGACACTAGTAACTTCTTAAGAAACAAAATGACAATTGATGCGTACCTTCAAAAGTCACAAGTTAACAAGAATTTGCTACTTTAGGTGAGAATGTCTGAGCAGATTTCTTCAGAATCAGGATACAAAGTAAAATACAACATGGATCCCTCTGTATTACAGATATAATTTACTCAATACTGCAGCTGGAGGTACGCTGCTTTGTTTTGTTGCTTAAAAAGTTGGATACAAATTTTTATATCCCTTTGTTTTAAGAGGCACAGTCTCTTGGGACCAGAAGTCCAAACGTGCAGAGTACTGATAGGGAAAGAAATCCTTAGTACACAAAGTCCTAAAAACAATGTGAATAGATTTTCCGGAATTTGGAAGATAATGCCAAAGAACTCCAACATCAGCAAAGTTCATGAGAAAATATCTCAAATTTCCTACACAATAAAGTCTCCCTTTTTTGTGAAATTGTTACAAGCAAACCTTTCTTCCAGTAACAGCAGAACTTACCTTGAAGGGAAAATGGGAACACTATCTTTGGGAGTCAAGACATGATCTCTGATCTGGATGGCTTGGTTCTTTGTGGTATTTTGGAATGACTTTTCTGAGTTGCATAAAGTTTGAAATGCTTGCCTGACCCACAGGAGGTGAGCTAGTGCTAAAGCAAGGCAGGCATGGGCACAGACAGCAAGTCTACTTGCACAAAAGCCTTGGGCTACTTAATCAAGAGGGTGAGGAATAAGTGGGACACAGACACAAATGTCTCCTCGGGGAGAGGACTGCACTCTCTCTCCCAGGTGGGAGCTCTTCAACTTCTGCAGTCTCCCAACAGGACAAACGCAGAGCAACTCTTGCATGTCCCCTGCAGTTCTCTACCAAATACTAGAATCTTCTAAAAATATTTGAATCTACAGAATATAAAATGGTTTATTGCCAGTTCCACAGAGAAGTATCTGGGACTGCAGCTGACCAAAACTCCCCAATGCTGTACTGCAAAAAGCAAACACCATGCAACCACGGCCGGTGAGAGACAAGCGCTGAGCCTGAGCGAGGCCTCAATGGCCAGCTTGGACACTTGGGAAGATGTGCTCATCAGCTGGAGAGATCTCAAAGAATAAAAAATGCTACTTGATGCCTACAAAACATGACCTGGGAAGGAAGACTAAGTCATATTAGGAAAAATTTTCTAACGTTGAGCTAATTAATCACTGAACTGCCCAACCCAGAAAGGCAGTAGAACACCTAGTAGGTACTGCAGATATCACTAGTGTAAGCATCTAGTGACAGCACTACTGCCTGTCTTCCCTAGGGCCTGGCAGTTGGGGTAAATAGGTTCTTTCCAGCCCTACATTCTCTCATTATTGGCAAGATTTAGGTTATTAGATGAAAACTGATTTCATCAATGTTACTAACATTTACATCTGAAAAAGTGACCTTTTAAAACAGCTAATTATTCTGTAAATTAATAATTAATAATTATTCTGTAACTAAACCTTCCTGAGCATTTGCCAGCTCAAGATATACTGAAGTCTCATTCACAAGTTACCTGCATGACTGGTGATACTGGAAAAAGATAAAGGCATCTTTTTCATGCTTTTATTGGAAACAAAGTGTATTTTACACAGCAAAACACTCTGAGGAGGTTCCTCACAGCCCCACTCTCTGAACAGGACTCCGTTAAGCACACATGCACTCACCACCTGGGCAGTATAAAGCTTCAGATTTCTCAAAAATGGCATCAAAATATCACTCAAGCAGATATGCTAATAATGCAGATCTTAACAAGCCAATCAAAATTAAAAGAATTACAGCTTTATACTACCATTAAAATGAGCACTATCCTCGTGCTAAATATTTGATGTCACCTACTGAAGTCAGGACATTTTGATACAAGGCAAAGAAAATCTAATTCTCTTGTCTCAGTGAAAACATCTAATCCTAATTCAGATATGGATTAAAAAGTTAATTATTTAGCAACTGTTTTAAGAATGTAAATGCTGTATGCTCTGAGGGATAACAGCTATTCACTAAAATTGTACTTCCAAATATACCTTTCCTTAAAAAGCTGTTCAAATGCTCTTATGCTGTCTACAAGAGAACATTGCATGCACAGTGTTATTCTCAGCAGCTTGTGTCATATGTCCAGATATTTGGCATTTATTCATGTCCCTACTACATGCAGCCCCTGCCATGCAAGCTCTGCCAGGACCACAGCAGAGACATCTACAGTGGCAGGTCAGTCTCAATAGACATTCAGCATTGCAGCAAACACTGATTTCAGTGGTGTTAGTGTACTGAACAGAGGAGCAACGTGAAGAATTAAAATGTGACCCTGTAATTTTCTAAACCAATACAAACACTGTAGGCTCCCTCTGGTGCTAAATATAATGCAGTGTTACATACTAAGCTGCCAGAGAAGTAAGGCAATGATATAATCCAATTATTTCGGACAGTAGGTGACAGACATCATAGTAATAAGTGTTACAGCAGCAGATTTCCTCTTACAGACTAAATCCTCAAGTCCTCATTCATGGCCTGTACCAACAGTTCTTTTGTGGAGAAAACACAACACACACCTTTAGGAAATGCCACTGTGTTCTGGTATGCACACATAGAGAGCAGGCTCGCTTTCTTGCACCATGTTTCCACTTCCTAAAAGTACAGGCTCCCCTCATTTTGTTAAGAGCAGACTTAAAAAACATTTCAGGTTTTTACTGATTAAATTAGCAGTGACTCCTAGAGTAGTTTTAAAAAGCAAACCAGAACCACTTTTAAACCCCTCATTTATGCTGTGCAGTACTTAAATAAATGCTGAACAGACCACAGAAAATAAATCAATTTCACTTATCTACTACTAAATCTGCTGTTCAACACAGCATACAGATCAAAAATCAAGCTACTTTTTCTACTCACAGGCTCAAGTGGCTGTTTGGGATTTTAAAAACTTAAAAATGCTTGAATTTCTAGTGACACATCAAAGTATCCAAATATTATGATTTACACCGTTAAGCATTATTCCTTGAATTGTTTTTATAACTGTTGATAACTTACTTGCAACTATTCCTGTCTGTTAGATTTCCAAGGTAAAACAAGGAAATTTAATAATTTAATCTGGAAGGGCTGGATTTTTTTGCCTTTTTATCTTTGTGTGGAAGCAGGTAGCATGTTTCACTTTCCTTCTTTTGCTCTTCCTCCCTTTTTTAACAAGATAAAGTTAGAACAGCTTAAAGATACTACCCTGTACAGAGCATCCATTTCCTACCTATCAACAGATTTAAGCACTGCTATGCAGACCAAGGTGTGTGATGTTAATCTCCTCCACCTCCTCGGTAAGTGGGAGACCAGTACAGTTCCCAACAAAAGAGCGTTTAACCTTAAAAAAAATGGTTAATGACCTTGTGGGTGAAAGGGAGGCCGGTGACAAGGGCAAGAGGGAGGTGTTCCCAGTGTGCCTCTTTTCATCCAGATGTTCCTTCTAGTTGCCAGCAGCAAACAGCTGGGTCTAGAGCACCATGCCAGCTGCTGTCCCACTCCTCTGGCTACCAGGCAGGCAGCAGGAAGTTAGCCCATCTCTCCTGAGCTTCTGTCCCCTCAACTACCAGTTTGTAAATTAATAAGACACACCTTAAGGAGACTACACCTTATAAAACTCCATGAAAACCACATGTACAAAGGGCCCTCCCAGCAAACACCTACTACCTAACCTCAGTCAACACATTACTTCCATTTCCCCAAAGCATTCTGTAATTTAACTACCACCGTGCTGAATTAACTACACTTTAGCAAATTTTCTATTTTTTTTATTTTAGGTCACTACTCCCAAATAAATTCAAACTCTGAAAAGGAGTTTAAATTAAGCTCAGGAAGACCAAGAGGTGGAAGACTGAGGTTTACCCCCAAACACCATTCTGAAGCTCAGTGCAAGAAGGCCTTGTGTTCCCATGTGTTAAATATAGGTAATATCACATTTTCACTTCGGGCTGCTATGTGCCTTGAAGAAAGATAGTTTTCACACTTAAGTCTTATTAAACCCCATCTAATAAGAAACATAACACTACATAAACTAACTTCTAATGGAGTTCTATTTCAAGGTTTCTGCACCGCAGATATGTACCATTTTCTTCATGAGTGAAACCAAAATTATTTTTGTCATAGAAAACACTATCTCTTCATGAAAAAAATTAATCTGCTGCAAAAACTCTGTAAATATGCAACATTGATTGGTACTAATCTTAAAAATACAGATCATTGATTTTAAATGTTTTTATTTCATTTTAAAATAACTTTTCAGGCAAGTATTTTGCTCAAATGGAAATTAAATAGTCAAGGAAGAGCCTGTTCTGTGATGTCTTGTTACACTGCACCATTACAAATTACAACATTGACACCAAGTATCTACTTGAATATGTAACATCACTAAGTGGTCTGTTCCATTTCAATAGCTTCCAGAATCTATCTTACCTTTTCAGCTGAATGAAAAGAAATTATCTGAACTGACTTCCAGTGAGAAATCCTGAAAGACCTGTATTCACTATCAGTAAGTTACACAAAATAGATTACTAGTACAAAAAAAGAACCAGCACACCGTCACTGGGTATCAAGAAACAGTTTTTCTTCCTCTACACAGACAATATCAGGCAACATTAGCAGGCAGCCAGGTTACAAACAGTCACTTCAGAAACTTCCACCTTGACTGTAAACACACTTCCAGCGTGAGAAGAGTAGCACCAACTGCATTTTTTGCTGCCAGTGTATAACAAGTCTTCATGCAGAATGCAGAAGATGACAAGCCCAGCAGAGGCACTGAAGACCACCCCAGGCACCATGGGCAATGTACTCACAAATGCTGCTGACAGCCTGGACCTCAGGAGTGGGCTGCAGGTTTGCTACTACAGCATTATAACTGACATAGCAAGCCTGAAAAAACACTAATTTAGATGGCCTTTAAGCAGCTGATCAAAAGGCTCTGACAGAAGAGATGTAAACAACAGCTAACGATGTTTCCATTTTAACTTTTTACCCCCTTGGGAGAGCACCACCTCCGCAGGAGAGTTGGCAGAGCGGGATGGTGAGCCCATGCCTCAGTTCCTGAGTCCCATCTTTGCTGCAGCAGCAGGTAAACACACACTAACATCCTACATCAAACTGGGCAACCTGATGCCAACTCCCATCACTGAAATGCCACTACAGGTACTGGCCAGAGTGCTAAGGGACAGAAACACTTTCAACCACTGCAATTCCTCACTCTGTTGCAACAGAGGAATGAACAGATCTTGCACAAGCGTAATTCTCCCCGTACAAGAAACTTAACAGCAGTGAGCTGCTATTAAGGCCCATTCAGATTGACAGCAATTTTAGGACTGAAACCTAACAACTTTACTGAGTAAGCAGCTGTCCTGAAAGCCAGCTTTTACTTCATCTAATCTCATGAATGCAGCAGGAGCTGGGTACTTACCGATCAATCACAAACTCCTTCTGTCTTAGTAGCCCCTCTTTAATTTTCATTAGAGATTCCCAGTTGCTGGAGTCCTGATAGCTGGTAGCTGGGTAACTTGAACGAGATGCTCCAGGTGAAACCTGTGTAAAATAATTGTAGGATTAGCCCCTGAAACAGTGAAAGTAAATAATGTCCTACATATTACAGCATTTACAAAGTGGTTTGCTCTTACAGAAACATAAGGACTGTTTTTCAGTTTAATTCAGATGTGCTTTGTATAAAACACCTGGATTTACAAGTTTCTTTAAGTTTCTTGAAACAAACTTCAGCCCAGTGTCACTGATTCTATCACTTCTCTACTAAGCAATTCATAGATCTGAAAGCAGTTCGCAATGAAAAGCTCATCTAGAATTTAACTATGTCATCAAGAGGAAGACAACAAATTGTCCATATCCTGCTGCAGCCCTTGTGGCACTTCAAACAACACCGTTTGATAACTTCACGCCCACTGGTAACTGCAGGTAACAGTTGCCACTGCCCGTTCAACTCCCACCTGTAACGGTGGGGTACAGAGAAAGAGAAATTTCCCTTGATGTGTGTGCACTTACAATACAGAATATGGGAATATAATTCTGGCTAAATTGTAACAGAATAAAACTTTCACAAGTAACAGGTTTCAGGCTTTCTATTAATTTCCACAAAAGCCAGGCTCTATGTCTCACAACAAACTGAGGGCAACAACTGAACTCAATATGAACCAACAACATCAGGGTTTGGAAGAGAATTACAAAACTAACAGGGATGTTTAATCAAGAAAGCATTTATTATAGGTTTATTGCAAATATTTGGATAAGGAATTCATATAAGGGAAGGTTAAAGTTGGAGCTTCTGTGATCAAACTGAGGGATCCCACCATCAGTCATCATGAAGTATCATTTAATCTTTCACCAGTTTTTTGCATCACTGGAAAAAGATTAATCTTTTTATTATCTGAGAGGCATCCTAGACTATGCTGTCTTCCTATGTTCTTGAAAAAGTGCAGAAGGAAAAAAAGTGAAAACATGTCTATTTAAAAAAAATAGACTTTAGGCTATTTTTTCTTTTATAGCTCTACAATGTTTTAAATTTCATCTGAAATTATAATAAACTGTATTAAGACCAAGACATATCATCAACATTTTAAGTAAGTTAAACAACTGCCAAGCACTCCATGCTTCTGGTCAAACTTTTCCTGTGAATTATAACACTGAATGGAAAGAATTCATTGCTTAAACCCCAATACCATGAGGTATTGAAGTCAGGAGCCAACTCCTTTCAACTATCATCTTTCTATAACTTTAAAAAGTATTTTTTCCCGATCAGTCTAGTTCAGTGCAATCCCTGGCTTGCCCACTGACGTGTTTCTGTGCGCTTATTCTCTTTTAATTTATAACCTAAAACCAGGTAAGATGACAAGACTTTACCATTTCTAAAACTCTTTCAAGACTCTTAGACCCCCACCTCACCACCCATCCCCAACTTATCTGCTTCAGGGAATATTTCTTTTGCTTAACAAACTGGATAGCTTTAATAGTAAGATCAGTTACAAATGATTTAAAAAAAACCAAACAAAAAACAGCCACAAAAAGCATCAACATTTCTACACATTAAATACTGCATGCCAATTAAAAACAAAATCTAAACTGGTGATATAAATGTTTTGCTTTGTTTTGTTTGGGCAGTCATCTAATAAAACTCAGGAAAGATACCTAGTCAACGATTCTCCCTGTAAGTAATGCATATATAGAGTCTTTATGGCTTAAGGAATCTAAAGTTTATTTTGCTTGGGTTGCTCCATCCAGACCACATAATTTCAAAGTCATCTTTGGTGCTTACAAAATGCCTTGGGATTGTCACATACGGTTTAGTGTTGGTTATACATATGACTGGCTGAATTAAGAGGTGCCATTCCAGTGACAAACCTGTTCCAGTGAAAGTCTGTCTTAGTCACCCATTTCATGTCATTCAGTACAAAGTGACAACATCAGGAACTATCACTGGACTTTGTGTTATGAATTTTCTTCCTTTGCTTTTCCCACTACAGTGCTGATGAATGCTTTCCTATATCCACCTCAACACCATTCACTACAGTCAAAAGAGAAGGAAGAAACAGCCCTTATTGCAGCTGGGATTAGATCTTTACTTTTCAGAGCCAGAATTTCCTTCTCTACTCAAAAGAAAACCCACAAGCATTTGACATGATGAACAGAAAATATATGGCTTTATAAAGCTATAAAAATGAAGAGATTAAAGACAACTATTTAAATATGAACCTATACTAAGTGAAGACATTCTGGAAGTCACTGGTGGTTTCTCTAGGGGAATTCATCAATGCAAGCCCCTTACTTCAATCTAGCACCTCTGCAAAACTCTAACGTTGGAAAAACACTCTTCAAATTTGATACAGTAAGTCAGTTAAATATGGTAGCTGCTAAAAAGCAGTGCAATGAGTTTTGCAAAATTAAGAACAGGGAAGTGTTTTGTGAAATCTATGCTAACAATAGTGTGTTAGTTTGGGGCTTTTATTAAATCTAAAACATAAGGCCTCTATAGATGACTCACTGAGATGCTTTAACTTTGGAATATATCCAATCCTTTGGAATATATACACGTTGTATACACACACATAACAAATAAAGTATTACTTTGTATTGTAATTGTGTGTTTCAATTTTTCACTCTGAACAAGTGAAAACAGAAACAAAAATATTTGATTCTGAAATTTGGATGTTTATCCAATTAAAAAAAAATACTAAAAAAATTTCTTAGCACTTCCCAAAATAACAAGACACTTCACTCATTTATGAGCACATGGTGTTGACTACTACAAACAGCTTTCTAGCTGCTTTGAATTGTGTGGTAACACAGGCAGTCTGCTTACGTGTGAGTATCTTGTCTCCTAAGGATATCAAACCAAATAGTGAGACCAGATACACTTCCAGGAGTCGTATTTAGAAAGCCATCCACAACTCCAAGCCCTTAACTTGAATCGTCCACAACTACAAAACAAAATACCATCTGGAAAGACACAGCATTCTTTTCTATCTGTTCTACAAAATACAACTATTTTTGTCACCTGGCACTTCTTCTGAGAGTATCAGTCTTGTCCTGACAACATGTGTTCAGTTAGAACAGTATCCTTTGCACAGTGACATCCAAAGGTCCTCACTAGCTTGTTTTGTGACAAAGGCTTGGCAAACCTTCAAGTCACTGCTGAAGCACAGTCAGCTGCTGAGGAAAAAAAAATAAAATAGGAAATCTTTGCTGTACTAACCTATATGCAAATACTTACTGCTGGAACAGACATTGCTGACTGATAGTTTCATGTTTATTATCAGTGAAAAACAACTTTTCTGTGGACAGAGTGTAACAACATTTAGATAACTTAGGTCAAATATGGCTGGGCTTTTTAATTGTGCTAATTAAAATTATCTTCTCAAACATGCCCATAGTTTCTGCCTGAAGAAGATCAGTGTCTCAGCACACAGAGTAGCCCAACATTCCTTGTGTAGCATGCAGCATGCTCTATCACCTCAAATGATGTAATTTACTACATCATGAAGTAAAGGTCAAGTCCAAAAATGTAAATATAACAGTTAATCTCAAAAAAAGAAACAAAGAACCAACAAAAACAAACAATGGATTTGAAAGGGTTTTTTTGGTGAAAGTTGCAGCTTAAATAATTTAGTGCTGTCTATACTATAATTGTCAACTTTCACAGTCCATTTCTAACAACTAGCAGAGCACCAAGAATTATGCCAACTGAGTGATGCCTTTTGGACAACTGCTTACACTGCCCTACAATATCATAAACTCCTGTCCATAGGGATCATTCTTCTCTTGCTGCACTTTACAGGCATTACTCAACAGAAAGAGAATTCCTTGCATCCACAGCTAATCCAAGGCAAAGAATCAACAGAAACAACATTAGCAGGAGCTAAGGATTCCTTTTTTGACTGACAGTTGAGGAAACAAATATGGGTGACCCCTCAGGCTGTGCCTCAGGGACATCAGGGGATGGATAATGTGGGAGAAAGAAGAGCTGGATGTGGCAGCAGCAAGCCCAAATGCACTCTTGTCACAGAGATATCTCCTTTGTATGGGTCACCTGTGATGGGAAAAGGATTAAATGTGCACAGGCAGAGCAGCAGTCACTGAGGAGCTCTGTAACTGCTCCCCTCACTTGGTAAGGAAAAAACTATTTACCCATGCCTTCCTCTCCACACAGATTTCTTCCTAACATCAGGCTCAATGTTTCAGCTCAGAACAGCTCCTATAATTTAGACAATCACAAAAGATCATTCATCCTTTTGCAGGCAAAACGTGACAGGGATGGTGGCTCTCAGGCAGGTAAAGCAACAGAAGGCTGCTACCATGGCAAAAGGCCCTAATTTTACGGAATCATTTCTACAGAAAGGCTGTGCCTTGCAGAAATGCACTAGAAACAGAGCTACAAAGCTAAATCCTCCACAATGTGACAGATTCTGAGTCGGGCAGAAACAAGACTACAGACAAGAATTCCTAATTTGTGGCATCTGTATCTCACCACCACCTACCTATTGTTCTACTCAGCTTCATCTTTGCCTTTTAGGAAAGACAGTGTTTCTGCTCAGCAGGATATAATCACTGCAATTCTTGGCAGCAACACCTAAGCTGCATCACATTTTGCTATGCTTTCACAAATTTTCAGCAGTCACAGGGGAAAGAACATCTAATCATGCCCCTGCACTTTTATTCCAGCCATGGTATATGTGGTGCTCTTTGGGGAATTTTTTTAATGTGGAAAACATCATTAAAATCAAAATTGAAACACCATCAAATGGTGAGGTAGTCAGAAATACAGGTGTATTGTAGAGAGGTTAGCACTGCCAAAAGCAAAATAAAAATCAATAAGGCTTGGAGAAAAATCCCAAACACATACTTTATATAGACAGGCAATTGGCAAAGTAGTTAATGTAAGAGAGACCATAACTAATAGGGAAAATATACCTGACAGGAGTTCACCATTTAACCTGCCTGAAAATCAGCTTAAAGCAAGTCAGGATTGCCTATATATGGGGTGTCAGGTTACAGAATAAGGGGGTGAGGGAAAGGATAAAACAGTGACTTTAAACAGTTCTGGCATAAACCCAGTTGCAAGAGTATGTCTGCTACTATAATGCCCAGAATCAGAAAGTCACTGGAACAGTAGAACATGTTCAAAGAAGAGAAACTTTCATGACTAAAAAGCTTAGAAAGAGTGATATATGATAAAGAGTTAATATCACAAAGGCTAAGAGACATGAAATCAGACAGCAAACACCTTGTTTCCTATGTTGAGGGTCCATATAAACTAAACATTCCTTGATGGAATGAAAATTGAGATGTGGCAATCTAGGATAAGAGTATCAGGAGAAAACAAACAAACAAAAATGAAAAAACTCCATCAAAGCAGCTAAAGAGATGGTGAAAAGCAGAAAAGGCATATCACAAACAACTGAGAGAAAGTCCAGATTTTAAGATTTTAGAATCTGCACTTTAGGAATTAAAGGGCAAGCCAGTCCTTACTTAATAACACACATCAGGACTTCCTTTCAGTTAGGGTTAAATTATGCAAACATATGACTAAGAACACACTGACTACACTATTCCAAGAGCAGAACAACCACAGTTAGGCACCAATCTCATCAACAAAAATTCAAGAATCAAAATTCACTTTAGAAGAGAACATCTCAAAGATATATAGCATGAGCTGAACTGCATGGATGCTACATCTGTTGTATGACTTTTTAAAGCTTTTCCAATAAAAAAATAAAATGCTAATGCTATTTACAGATACCATGTACCTGTAAATAGCATTATAATCTGTAAATACCACTATCATCATAAACTTTTAGAAAGTGGAAAGCTTTAAAAGTGGAGAAGAATAAACAGTTATAGCATTCACATGCCTCCTAAAGGCAGCACTCCTCCCTCTAGTCATTACACTTTTACAAGCACATTTGTTCAAACTTCCTTCACAAATGAAATCCCCATTGCAGAAAGGGCAACACAATTCAGACCTCACAGATTTTACTCTCATAAGCCTGGGAGGAATCTGACAGTCCTGCAAGTTACTGTTATTTGTATATTTACTTCTTCCCCAATATTGTTTGTACTGCAGCTGAGTCTTCTGAACTTTATCAAGGTCAGGTCTGATAACCACAACAAGGGATGAAGATATGGTCCCTTTGCACAACAGCTTACAAATGAATTAGGAGCAAAGCATAGCAAGTACACGGTTGCTGGGATACAACAAGAGATGGGAGAAAACAAAGGCTAAGGTCAGGTAGCAATTCACCATGGAGGAAAAAAATTAAAATAGATAAAAAACAAGCAGATACTTTCTATTGACGGCATAGTTAGAGGGTTTTGATAGCAACCGTGTGGTCACTTAAATGTGGCATAGATGCACATTGCTATCAAAGGGAGGGGGCCTGCTCTCCTGCCTCTTCTCACCACTTCAAACATTCATACCTTTCAGCTCCCTTCTGATAGCCCCAGTCCCACACACTCTTCCCTCCATCCTACACATATGAATGTTATTTGAATCTCAGTCAGACACTTATCAGATTCATTGTACAAGGCCATGTGAGATCTCACACTGGCACACACTCTTAAGTGGGAAAGCAGTGTACGAGACAACACATTTTGCAGTGGCACGGCTTTGTGCTGGATTAGTATGAGCATGACCACAAGCTGAATTATCTCAACTCCAGGCACTGCCAAACCCTCCCAAAGTATCAGTGTATAGACTGAGTATTTTCTAAGCTTCTGAAAAAAACTCTATTATGCAGTTGCTATGACATTGTCAAGTTACTGGCCTAGACCTGCTGTTTAGATAAGCAATCAGTTCAAGAAAGGGAACCTGCACATGAAGATGGCATAACAGAATAAAACCAAAAGTCTCCTGCACTTTATTATCGTTCAAAATAGTGCTTTCTGTGACGGCTATATGAATTATGAGAGCACACACAGGACCAGCAGCACAGCCCCAGGCTACAGTCAGAGACTGCATGTGTAAGATCTCTGTGTGCTCAGAATCTGCATTCAGAAGGAGATCCCAAATAAAGCCGAAATGTAGCAGGGGATTTATAAGGGAAGGGAATTGGAATTCTGGTCCCCACTTGAGTGGCAAGGTTTTTTTCCTTCTAGCATCCCTAATGGTACTGTGCAAGAGCCTCCAACGACAAAATAGTCAATAGATTAACTCTGGAAAGACTTTGCAAGATCCGTAGGGATGCATGACATTAGTGCAGAGACAAGGACAGTCTCCCAGAAGAGGCTGCAGCCACTCAGCAGCCCTCCCTGACTTTCTGACTCTCTCATCTGTGTCCCCATAGCTACTACGTTCCTGCGGGGTGAAACTGGCACGGCTGGAGCTGCACACGGGATCACGACACACCCTCCTCTGCTTATCTTCCCCTCAACAACCACACTTTGCTTGCTTTTATGTGTTGTTATAACATTCCTTCATACCCCATGCAACACCAATATTATTTTTGTCATAAATCCTTTCCATTTATATTCTGGCAAATGTTATGAACACAAAACACTTCTAGGTGCCACTTAATATGACGTTAAAAGCAACAGTGCCTGGAATTTTCCACTGATAACAACTGGGTCTTTCCTAAGTATAGAAGCACTTGTTTTATTAAGTGCTCATTTTATCTTCCCACTGCATTGAAATTCAAATGTTCTTTGCTATAAAAAAAATTTAAACATTTGGAGATGAAAGGGAGCTTCCACAAGAACAACTTTTTTTTTTAAGCTTTTAGTTGAAGTTTCACTGTTAAATTCATAATTTCTCTTCTTATTCTGTCCTAGAAAGCACAGTGACTAAAGTTATTCAAAAAGACCACTGTTTTATGTTCTGCATAAATATAAGACATGTTATTCACTACAAAAACTGTACAAGTAAGACAGAAGTAGCTTAGGAAAAAGGAACAGTTGGCAAAAATCAATCGTGAATAGAAGGACATGTAAAATATCTCAGACATTCTGAACCAAGTTCTGATCATTTATAAAAATCTGTAAGTTAAATGTACATTGCTAATACCTACACATACCAGTTTACTGAACGCCAGCCTTGATTACTCATTCCTTAGTTACTATGCCTGCTCATGGCTAAAGCAGATGCAAAAAGTGACCTAGAAAGCAATCAAAAAGCATCTATTTTTTGCCAGCTTGCACAAACTTTGCAAGGATGAGCAGAGTTGGCCATCAATCTTGCACAGAAACTAAGAGGAGTCCTTCTGTAACAAGAAGGTAACAAAAAGGGAGTGCAACCTGGGTGAGTATTAGAGAAAAAACCAACAACCCATACTTAGTCAGAAATTGGAAAACTTAAAAAAACCTCATGAACACAGAGCACCAAATTCTCTTAATGAACCATGCAAACATACTGAAAGAGAGGGAAGCCACTATGAATTTAATGTGAAGCAGGAACATACATTTGGGGAAAAGTGACGCTCTGCAATTTCCGTATGAAGGGTCTCGATTTTTCAAATGGAAGATGTCTAGAGTCTGTGAAGGGTGTTGGCCCCTAAACCAGAAAACTGAGCCTCTCTTTTCCTGCATTCCATTTGCTTTAGCTTTTCATGACTTTACAAGAAACATGAGCCACGTGTGTAATACTCAGCACAATTAAATGAAGTTTAAAAGAAACAAAAAAAGATCCCACAAAAATAAAGCAGAAACATTCAAAATATTTGTATTAGAACAAATCCAAGTATTCCCACAAACTCAAGAAAGCACATTTTATTTAAAAACAATAATCCAGCACCGGTCTCTATGAGCACTTGCAGAAAAAACAGAGTGAAATTACTGCAACACGTGCACTTCAAGTCTTGCAGATGCAACTTCTGCACATGTTATGGCCGATGAGGAAGGAATGATTAGGAAATACACTCTTTTCCACTTCCTTTTAGGCTGATAAACCAAAATTATTAGCGGTAACAAAAACATCCTTTCACACACCTTTGTTTTTCTCCAGCTCTTATTAACACAAATACAGACTTAGAAAACAAGGAAAAAAAGACAAGGATACTCTATAAACAGTGGCAAGTGGGGGATTTAGTAAAGTCGCCTTACCAGAGATTGGAAGACCAGATCAAATTCTCCACCAGAAGTCTCGTGCAGAGTTAGTAAGATCTGTGGCCATCAGAGCTCTGCACAACATGAGTACAGTATTCATTTACATTTATTGGTGACTACCTTGAAAAACTTCCATGGATGTGAAAATTAGAGGCATACTCATGTTTTCTGTCCCAACTGCAGGAATTCTTCCCAGAAGGAACTAGCTGTTTCAGCCAGCAAACCATGCAAAACAGCACACGGACCTACTGTGAAGATTGAATTGCTTCAAGCAGGTATTCTACCACCATCCCTGTACAGCATCATATATTTGATATATCATCACATAAACATTTCAGTCACTTGCCCCAGAATTTTGAAAAATAAAAAAACTGAATTTATTTATTTTTTTTAAACTCACAAGGAGGCATCATGTACTTGCATGACTCTCTGAATTTCAGATGCATTTACAGAGGCTCTGCACCTCCGGCAAATCAGGTCCTGGAATCTCAAAAGTCAGACATTTTAAAATCCTAGCCTAAAGCTTCTGCATCACTGATAAACAGAAGAAATGCTGCCAATTTAACACCAGACTGTGTGTGAAACCAGGAACCACACGACCATGGAAGGTAGTCACATAATTTGTGTGTGGAGTAAGTGCTGGATATTTGAACTGTTTGGCTTCAATCCAGATTGAACCTTTTCCACTTGAGTTTATGAGGGGTACTTGAAACACACTTGTCTCTAGCAAAAGCAGCAGTATGATGTAAGGGCGCATCCGAACATCTGTGTCACTGTGTGAAGGTGTTTTCCTTCCTTACAAGATAAACTCATGGGGAGCCCTAGCACCTTCTTTATATAGGCAGAAAGGGTAGAAGTTCACACTAAAAAAAATAAGTATCACTTTCATCACCAGCAATTAGTACTTGCCACTTGTAGGTCTCCAAGTTTCTTAAAAAGAAACTAGACTTATTATTCTCATTCTACAGAGAGGAATCCGAGACAAGAACAAGGACAGTATGTCTCTTAAAAGAGCAGCAAAACACAGCAGATTCTCTAGTGTGGAAGCCATTTTGTAAGCAAAATACTGGTTTGAACAGACATAAATGAGACTATCTCGGCCTTAAGAAAAATAAATACGTATTGATTGACAGATGCTCATTTAGAAGGTGGGAAAATTCATGTTTCAGAATGAACTACCTTTGTTTTCATTTTTGAATTCACAGAGATGTCAATAATAATGTTATACCAAGTACTCACATAACCAATTGATACAAAGAACTGTGTTTCAAAACCATAGAACCAATTCATTTTCAATAAAGGCCACAAAAAGAAGAAAGCAAATAGCTTCTTCTATAAGAACAAAATCATAAAAATAGAAAAAAAACCTCTCCACATCACCTCAGTGGTCAGGCAGCTACAGCCAAACCAGTCTGTCATACTACACTTGACAAAGCTTCCAGGCTCCAGTGACTGACAACAGAACTTCCATGAGGAAGCAGAACACTTCTTCTGCCTGAAACAGAACACATAGTCAGAAAATACCTGCAAGACCAGGAAATCTGTTCTTGCTACTCAGAGTTGGTCTGAACCACGGAGTAGAGCCATGTTTTTCTGGCACATTCAGCAACAGAATAAAAAAAATACGAAGTTTTGTACCTCAAATTCTCAGATAATGAAATTCAGGATCTTAATTTTCTCGGGGGCTTTTTTGCTGAATGCTTTTTTCCTGCAAAAAACCCTTAGTGTTTTAGCTATGAATTGCATGAAACCGAGATATGAAGCAACAGACAGCTGACACTCACCATGGGAGTCTTATTTATAGTCACTCCATAGAGGGAAGGGGAAAAAAACCCCACCAAACTTCAGAGCAATGAACAGAAGAAGTGAAGAAAAGACACACACCTTTCAGTAACACCAAGCAAGAGAAAGAAAGGTGCTTCTCGTTCCCACTTCTCAGAGTAGGGCCATGTGAAAATTAGCCTAAAAACTCTTTAAAAGCCTGATTTTTGCCATCTCCATGTTGAGCTAAATGAAGATCCCTGTGAGGAAAGATGGTGAGGCCACTGGTCTACCTGCTGTCCCTCCACACTACCTGAGCGTGATCACTGGAATAATCTGCACAAGAGAATCTTTCAGCTCCTAAATTACACCAAAATATTCATCATTTGGGCATTACTTATGCATTTCTGTTATTACAACTTGCAGCTGAAGATAGGTAGCAGCAAAAGTCCAATAATTTCTCCTCAATTCTGCAGTTATGCTTTCAAGTGGAGATAATCCAGCACCACCACTTGGCAACTGAAACATGGTCTTCCAACTTTATCTCTCCTTCATGTGCCTTTGTCCCGCTGTTCATCTATCACTCACAACATGTCAAATAACACAGCTAATCTCTGTGCTTCCCAGAACAGTTTATCTGAAAGACACTCAACACAGTTTCTTAGGTATAAGGATTTGGGCACACTACCTAAAGCACATTGTTCAGCTTAACCAATTGAGAACACCAGTAATCTCTGAAATACAGTGTTCTCAGGCATTTCATAGAAATAAAGAACCTTCACTGTAATGAAGATCATTGAATTTCCTATCCTGTCTCATGTTGCTATTTTGAATACACTTGGCATCACTGAAGATAACGGCTACTAGTAAATTATCTGACCTTCATTAACCTAATAAAAAGGTACACTTCATTGCTGTGAAAGCCACCAGGTATTTACAAGAACACAGCTTTTTGTGTTGTCAATATTTTGTTGCAAAATAAACCTACATGGGTCAAGTCTGTGCTAATTGTATTGGCTCCATGTGAAATAAGCGCTTCCTAACAGGGTATGGGAAGAGGAAGGACTCAGCCGATTTTCAGAGCAAGAGCCAGGCAAAACTTCTTGTTTCCCTTCTCTTCTAACATTGGGTCAAAGCACCAAAGACAATAAACAGGCGTGACACACTTCTGCACCTTGTGATCTACTTTAATGGTTTAAGGTTTGTGCCAGTAACAGCAACTGAAATGAAAACATTCAAGATGACCTTTCCAAAAATGTCTTTGGTCAGTAACAAATCAGATGACTTGGACTACCAGAGCCTCTACCATTTCCAAAATGAGAAATATTTCAGACCAAGTTTGCTACTTACTTATTTTGTACCCTTTTCTTAAGCACTTTGCAATGGTACGCTTTACAAGCTGCAGCCTCAAAAAGTAATTTCATCTGGTTTGTAAAGAAGAAAAAAATGCAAAGATCAAACTAATTTAATGTCTGTCCAATGGTTAGGAAAAGTAAATATGTCTTGTCCCACAGGAGAGTAACATGATGCAAAGCCTAGATTTCTTAGCAGAGCTGTTTCCTAAGGAAGACTGTAAGTCTCACTATATAAAAGCAGGAATATCTGCAGCCTTGAAAAGGCAACCTCCTCCACACAAAACCAGAAGATACTGAGATTACAGATGTGGGTGAGATTCACTGAAGTCAGACAATCATTAAAGAAGGCATCAGGTAAAACATGTAAGCAAGTGGGTCTTAAGTCTATCAAATTCAAGTAAAAAACTTCAAACGCATTTAAAAAGTTATTATCTCTGAATTGATTAGACTGTCACCTTATCTGGTGTGATTCTGCAACACTATTCACATCAGCACTGGAAATACTGATTTTTCTGTACTTTTGAAGAAGGAAAAGCTCACTTCCCTTTAGGCTGTATTAGGCTCACAGCACATATATAACTGAAGGATACATTAGCTGAGTCCTTTCTCTTAGAGAACAGCAAAAAGGGTCCTGTAAGCCACATCTGCTAATACCTGGATGGCTAAAGGCAATTACCCATTACGGAATCAGGGCAGAAAACTACTGGTTACAGAAAGGAAAGATCTCATTTTAGAGTTCAGCTTCAATATCAAAATCTGCTTCTGTGTGCCACAAACTAATGCATACTTGTGGGGGCATTCACTTCTCCCCTCTGTGTGTTTTTCATCACTGTTAAACCAGATGTGCCAACACAAGAACCTCTGCTGTGTGAGATCATAGAGGTTCTTTTGCAGTGTGAGACAAAACAGCAGCAGCATTGTGAAACAATCACTAACCAGAGTACTCAGACTTACTGCTGAATTTCTTTACTTGTATATTATAAAAAATTGGACTTGGGTCACAGCCCTTTTCTATGCAGAGTCATGATTATCAGCAGACCAGATACTGACATCTCAAACTCTTTATAGATTACACAGGCAGCCAGTGTCTACAGCTGGAATTTTGAAAACCAGCACAAGAAAGGCAAAACTAATCCAGGAAATGATTACCAATGTGAATAGAAGTCTTCCAATTATTATTTAAATAAAGGACCCGGTATGCTGAAGTACAACATGTCTCTTTTTAGACATTATCCCAAACATCAACCGGATCTCTAAATAATTTCTGAGAAGAAACATGTTCCAGTGGTAGATTCCTAATCCCCCTGGAGAAAGCCCAGATCATCTCCATTTAAGGTCAAGCAGGCAACAGCTGCACATTTTTGCTCCCCAGAACAAAATGCAGCAGACCAAAACCTCCAACACAGATTCCTTTTTTAAACCTTTTGCTTTCTGATATCCATGGGTATCTGGACCTGTTCACTCAGGAGTGAACGAAAACAGGACAATGATGTGCTCATCTGTGCTTGTCAGATTTGACATGTCCCATAAGCAATACTTTGGCATCTGCCTCAGAACCCCACCAAAACTTCCACGGGTTACACAAGGGAATGATACTAACCTGAACTAGAAAAATGTTCTCAAGAGAGTGTTCCTAAACAAGCTTGTTTTTAGAGGAACAACATCAATACAAGGTCTACAACACTCATATGGTCTGAACTTGTACATGTTATTGTTATTTGGCAAATACATTTTCCATCTTAAAAATTCTATCAGAGAAGACATGTATCATATTTCTGATGAAATCCTAGTGTTTTTTCAGTGCCTTAATTTGTACACTTAAATATCAGTCTTTAAAATAGAGACCAGGCTATGACTATGTCAGCAGCTCACAAACAAAACCAAATTCTCTTAAGGTACCTTATTTCAAAAAAGCTCCAAATCATTAACAAAAAGAGCCAAGAATTTGGGGTAGTGTGACTACATAACATGACAATTTTACATCGATTTGGTAAAAAGGAGGAATGGCATTGCAACTGTTGCAGTGCTGGGTGTTGGACTTCATAACAAAATGTAGAGGGTGAATTTCAATAGTACAAGTTTCACATTACATCTTACAAAAAGCAAACAATCCAATGCTAGTACTTTTCTTGGATGACAGCATGCAATAAAAACATGAAACTTCTCTCACAAAAAAGCCAAAAACAGTTTGCTTGACTGTGAGAGATTTATAGCATTAACAATGCCATTATAAGTAAATTATGAAACACTTTGCACCATAAAGAACCATCACTCCTTACTGTGAAGATAATCAATTAACTTTCAAGTGAAATATGTGATCCCAGACTTCCTGGGTTTGATATTAAAGGACAACTGAAAGCAGGCAGATTTATGATACTAAAACCAAGTTGCTAACTTCAACTGTGATATAACCAATTTGCAGAAGAACTAAACCATATTTACAAAAATAAAAACAGAGCTCAATTTGGAACAGGGCTGTACATCACCCTCAAAACCCTTCTGTCTGGTTTGAACGATGTACCACAGCAGGGCTTCCAGGGAACAAAAACCCCAAGCTAAACCGGAAAAGCCCACCCTGCCTGGGTTCCTGCTTAAAGCCAAGCACTCATCTATGCGAAACAATTATTGTCAAAACTGAATCTGTAAGTGTTCAGAGTTAGGCTGAGCTTCTGTATTTTTGCCTGCAATTTCCAAATCAGGAAAAGGCACATGCTGTCAGTTGCATCCACACAGAAAGCCTAATGCTGGATGCTCTCACACTTGATAGCTTAATCCTTTTGCATCCAGTAAATCCTTCACTTCCCAGATGCACAAAACCTACTCTGTATATGCACTATGTTGTCACTTCTCAACACAGCAAAGTATACATAAGATAACCTGTAAAGTAGCATCAAGTTCCTGCTGCTATCCAAACAAAAAGGAAGAGTTCTCAAAAAATTCACTTAAATAGTTTCCAGCCACAGAAAGTGGGAGGAGAAGAAAAGATGTGGAACTGTGTTTTAAAGGAAAGATAAATACTTCAAAATATATAGTAGTGATAAATTTCAGAGATGAACTTACATATGCCAGATTTTATTTGGAAAAAAATCCTCTAACCGCCACATTAAAGGTTGGAAGAGATGTGAAATACAGAAAAGTTATTTCAGTTTAAGCACTGTGAGAAGAAAGACAATATTGGAAAGCATTCATCATAGACTATAAACTGAATACCAGCTGTGTAACAGCATTATCAAAACTATATATTTGGAAAGTGTAGCTTAAAAAATACCTTGGACAAAAGAAAATCACTCCAAATCAAACACCCACAAGAAATGTGACAGCCCTCACTATTTAGTTTTATGAAGAAGAAACATTGCTGTAGCAAAAGTAACACATCCAAAGTAGCTCCCTGAATAAGTTCCCATTTAAGTTCCTGTTTAAAAAAAGGCAGGGTGTCAGCAAGCAGCTCCCTTTGCTACCCCACTGAAGCATGCAGCTTCCCAGATTCCCTCATCCTGTGGTTGAGCAGGTGGTCTTCCTGGCACTCAGTTCCTTTCCCAAAAGGAAAGGTGCTGCCCATGTTTAATACATTACTGCTGGGTGCAAGTTTAGAGGAGCCACTGCCTGTGTCAGAAGGCAAATGGGGCCAATCAACTTGTGAGCTGCTGAGTGACACTGTGAGTCCTGCCTCTGAAACTTTTGTTATTTTTTCCCCTCAACCTACTTCAATTGTTTCCACAACTTGGTCACTGACTCCGACAAGTTGACAGAGATCTACAGGCACATCCCACAGCCCAGAGCAAGCTCCTCTGTGCTTCTTTAAGACACATAAAAGGTAAGGAACTTCTCTTCTGTGTAATCTTTTAATTGTTGCAGGAAAGCAGGCTGTAGCTGTACTTTTCTAAAAAAAACCTCCTCTACTTAAATTAACAGCTGGTTTTAACTATTTATCAAAAATATGGAAATATGGGCATTACAGCTCTGAGTCAAAGATATACTGCTGTGCAGGGAATCTTTCAGCAACAGTAAAGGCAACAAAATTTCCTACATGTCCATGGGACATTAGCTGTCCCTGGGGAGATGATTTATACAGGTGGTTTTGCACAAGAAGTTGAGGTTTCATCATATTTCTCACACCTTAGTCTTTCCTTCTAAATTTAATACCTTGGGCTTGCTTTTTCTTTTGTCTGTTTGGTTTTGGTTTTTAATTCAAAATCTACAGAGTATAACTCACTTGAAGTTTTGTAGAGGTTTTTTTTTTCCCAAAGCTGCCTATTCACAGTCCAACAAGGGTAAAGAAACTCTTTCACCATTAACATGGAAAAAACTTTTTCTGATCTATCACACAGAGAGCAAACCATTTTTTTTGCTGTATGATGAAAAACTACCCTTAATTAAAAAATTTAAGTGATTTATAGGAGTACTAAAACTGACATTATACCATGTTACTCTAAGTGCAGTTCAAGCTAGAGAATCCATGTAGTGTTTTTGCTTTGACATCCATTAAAAATTTATTTTCTCCCGTTCTTCACTGTAACTAATACACTTGTCCTAGATTGCTTCTAATAACAGATAAATAATTTAGTTGGGATTTGTAACATCATGAACTGAATTTCAAATGCAGAAAATAACCCACTTATTTCTACGGGAAGCACAGACATGTTGTACAATGAAATACAATCCCAGCTTTAAAATCACTGGAAAAAGAAATGCACCTCAGAGAGAAACATGTCACATAGAGAACATTTAATATTTGCATATATAAATATTTTAGAAAGAAATATGATTCATGACATACATACACGTAATGAATGTCTCTAAGGTACTTATGCCCCTTACATCATGTTCCCCCCTTTCATCAATTCACAGCTTACTACTTATGTCTACATATGGTTCTGGTTATAGAAGAGACAAACTTAATTCATACTTTTAATTTTGTGAGGCGTTTTCCCTGTTAGTGAACAGATACACCCAATTCCTTTTCCTATTAGTGACTGGTAGGCATCAGGCGAAGACACATCCAGGTGCTTGGTTTTGTGCTCAGCAGCCTTGTGCCCATTTTGAAAATTCAAGTGATAGAAATGTCTGGACATGCTGTTACTCCTAAGGCAAACAATCTGTTACAGAGTTCTCTAGAAGCTGTCTTCAGTAGGTAAAAGCAGCACTTCAGACCTCCCAGTGCCTACAAAGAGCAAGAATATTCTGAAAAAGATCTTTTTTCAAGGTTGAAGTTATACATAAAATGTATTTTCAAGCAAAGAGAGGAGTTAAGGTTTATTCCACCAGCCAGAGAATCTTTCCCTTCTACCACAAATATTGCATATGCAGACCTTTCAAAATACAGACTTTCTGCATACACACATAGATTGAACATACACGCAGACCCTTAACTGCTCAAATAGCTCTTCACTGGAAGATGGAATGCATCCCACAGCTACAGCAGGTTAGCTGCCCCATCATCTCAATTTTATCCTGTCAGAGTTCAGTAATTTAATAGATAGAGTGGCTCAGCTGTTAAATTACATTTTAAAATTTCACACTTATAAAACCCCATGTCACAGACATCCAAACCCTGAGGAACAACAACCTACAGTCATGACAGAGGCATGTGTGACAGGGCAGGTGCTAAGTGTTACAAATCAATGTGAAATTAGGCATTTAATTTACAGCAGGCAATTTTCTGTCTTTTTTTTGCTACTCATTTGTCAAGACAATGATGCATTTGCTATTTAAGAGCGATTCAGATTTATATATATACCACATTTCTATTTTCAAAAGCTGCATTTATTTCTCATCCTCTGAGGAGGTTAGGAATATAGTGTCTCCATCGTCAAAAGGAAACTCACTGAAATCAGTTTGGAACTGGTAGTGTAAAGGTGATTTCCACTGCTTTTTCAGACCACTAGCAAAGAAAAATGTATGGGGTACAGGTACAGAACTACAACAGCAACTTTTTGTTTGCTTTAAGAATAATTTGATTTAGGAATAGGAAAGTACCCCAGCCAGAGAAATAAAAAACCCCACAGGGAAGTTCGGTTCCCTAACACTACAAGACACTTTAGAACTGAAGATTGCTTTGCTTTCTGGAGATTGAAAAAAGGCTTAACAGGACTTTCCTGGCATCAAGTAACTTCTCAGAAGCTGAATTTATCTACTACATCGTTCTCAATCAATGCCATATCATTGTTTTCTGAGATGCTGGAAGGTTAAAAACAAAACTTGGAACATCCACTTCTACCTTTTATACATGTTAGATGTATTTCAATTTTTACTTTAATTCAAATTGCATTTATACCATTTCCTATTAAAGGGACATTATGAACCACCATAGCTAAAACTCAACATAAAAAAACTTTTTAGGTACTCAGTGAGCACAGCAGAGAATGGAGTTCACTTCCTAAAAGAAATTTACTATGTAAAAGGCAAATCATATCAACTGGAAATGGCATCCCACTGCATAGTCCTACAGCAGTTGCAGTGAATTTAACCAAGTTTAAAACTAGCCCAAAGCCCTGGCTCCCATGCTACACTAATGGACCAGCACACATAAAAGCCCCAGTTATCCACAAGATATGTGGATAAATTTCAAAACCCAAAATGACTGATGTGTTCAACTATTCATCAGTGTAATTCTTGTCACCCACACCAATCACATGCTCATGGACTTGAAATACAAGTAGAGGCTCTTACTGTTGGTCTTGTGTCTTAGAACACTAAGAACATCAAAGCTACTCAGAAGGGAGATTGTATAAACAATGAATTTGTAAGGGGGGGGGAAAAATGAATCTCAAGTGTGAGTTTTCCCCTATGTTCTCTGAAACACACATGACACTTCAGTACAAAAAAGACAAAAGGTAAAGAGAAAGATAAAATGAGTTTGTTTTTCCTGTTACCAGTACTTCTCAGACTATGAGCTGAATTGTTGCTTCTTTCCTCATCTCAAGAAGTATTTTCTCCATATGATTGAAAAATGACATTATATGTCACAAGACAGTGTCTAAATCTTCAATCAGCATAACTTTATAGTACTTTTACCATCACTATGTTGATGGTTAATAAGATATTTCTTTTCAATGGACAGAAGTGAATTACTGGAGGTTTGGGACATCTCATTGTAAAAATCTATGCAATAGACTTATGCAACGCAACTTTTTAACAGTGCCCTTCAAGGCTTCACTTGGTCATGTGGAATTGCAAGAATTCAAATAAGTCAAACCTCTTCTATTCCACTGATATCACTGCTGCATTTAGTGAACATATGACAGGAAACAGGCTGTGGCATTTCCAAGGGAGCCAAATTTATCCCGTGTGACTTCAAAGGAGTCAATGCAGTTGCACCAGGAATGAGCGTGGCCCGCAGTTTTCACTTTAGTCACATACCCCCTCTCATTGTGAAGGGCACCCAGGAACAAAGATAAAAATAACCTAATACAAATCAGGGAAGCAGTCACATGTCAGTGAAGTGGGAAGCAATAACTGTGATCAGTGACTCATTCTAAAGTATGGGGTATAGGGGATTCCCTACATAGTAACATGTAGGGTCAGGCACCAGACCTGTTCCTGCAGATTCACTCTGTGCCTAAGACAAGCCTTGCACATCCATTAACAGCACTGATAAAACACAACTGCACAGCAATGCAGCCAACTGCATTACAAGTGTCACTCGAGTAACTCTTTGGGACTTCTAAAAAGTATCAAATAGAATTTGCCCTCTTGGTGCACTTTTGTTTCAAGAAGCGGTGTGTGCATGCACAATTCTTCTTTATATTGGCCTAAAACACAGGGGACCGAACAGCAGAGAGCAGCTACTATTTGTGACAATGATTAGTCTTTGTTTCCGTGTAATTATTTTCTAAGCTGTCCATTTTGACCTTGATAGCCACCCATGTGCAGCTGTGTTACTGAATCTGTTTCTCCTTCTGCACACTTTAGGTGGGTGACAGTGCCATGGAGGATTAACAAGTAAGGTATGTGTTTATTAGTTGAACTCAAGCACTTGTAAAGACAAACTTGTTGAAATACAGACACATAATTGCCTTCTTTTGCTTGCTAGAAAACTTATTCCACAGACAGGCATAGAAGGTTAAACAACACATAGATATTTCAAAAACTTCCAAAACCACATAAGCTATTAAATCAAGAAAATCAATCCATTTTGTCCTTTCCTCATCCCTTCTCTACAACATTTTCTAGCTGTAACAACTATAGAGATTTTAACTTACACTACCTTCCATTTTTTAAGATCCTTTTGTATCCCCTTCTGGTTATGTATGTCCAAATACCTAGTTTGGCCTTGAATCTGTGATGCCCAACCAAATAATATTGCTTTTTATGGAAGCACTTCAGAGCTCCAGGGCCTTGCCCCTTGAGTCATGCAAGGGAAACATGCAGCAACACAGCAATGCAGGTGCCAGCATAAGTGCAGTTACACCTAATGCAGTGCACATGAAATGGAATGTACATTTATTGTGCATGTACACAGGTACACATCAATGCTGTTCCAATCCTTCTGTGGGCCCCCAGAAAAAAAAAAAACAATCAGGAAAGATAAAGGTGGCTGGAGCAGGTCACACGCAGCACAAAGACCAAGAGCTGCACACACCCAACACTGAGAATATAAATGCCTTGATGAAGTCACCCACAGGAAATGCTGTTCTCTGGGCAGTGTCTGTCACACACGCTGGTTACACAAACTCCTCTCTATCCGTGTAAATCCATTAGTGGCACATCTACCAGGACTTGTCTGCAAGAAGATAACAGTCTAATGCACTCCAGCCTGATCTGGGCTGGGAGAATGAACATGCATTCATTCAAGAGACTTGAGAATTCCTGTGCATGTCTTGCTTTTACTGCACTTGGGACAGACCGTGACTAGCTAAGAGCTAAGCAGAATATACTTGGCAAGCATTTTAACTGCTTAAATGGATGAAAACAGGTACAGCAAAAAGTCAAACAAAGATGAAAAACTGTAGTCACTACAAGAGTATGTTCCTGGTGTACGTTTTGTTTGCAATAAAATTAAGATCAACTGCAGCTCAAAAAATCATAACAAAATCTGAAGTTCAGTTTTAGAAGGAGATGTCATCACATGGAATCCTCTAAAGGTATTAAAATAACCATGTGCAATCTGACTGCTTTTGAAAGTCTCTCTTAAATACCAACGCTGCCACTGGAAACACACATATTCTGTTCATACAGTACCATTTGACCCTACAGCCCAACATGAAGGGATTAAAAAAGGAAAAGCCTGAAAGACACTTTCGTTTCCTTTTAAGGTTTTTCCATTTTAGCCACATATAAAGACAAATTCATGGGCAACAAAGTATCTCTGATTGTCAGGATCATCATGTAATTTGGGCAGCAGACATCTAAGCAATTATTTTCCTTCATATGGAATATATAATTTCACTTATTGCCAAGAAAAAAAAAATAAAGCAGTGACAAGGAGAGGCCTTCTCTGAAAAATATGAACACTATATCAATTCATAAAACATTAGGGGTAAGTGCAGCTTTAGGAACAAAGTTTGACAGATGAATATATCATCATCACCATTTTAAAAACCAAGTTTATATATTGTGACAGCACCTACATTCAGAATCCAACCCACCGTGAGCTAAACAAGCATATATCAAAGCCAGCTTCTTGCCATGGAAGGTTCATACAGGAGGGTTTTACATTGCAACTACTTATCTGGAGTTTTAAAACAACTGTTTTGATACCCTGTCCTTCCATCTGCATAAAAAGAAGGAAAATACACATTAAATGTAACACTCAAAAGACAAAGTTGTGCAAATACTTTGTTTTGTTCCTCACAACAGTCCTCTGCCTTTGCACCCAAGTTTGCAACACATTGTCCTAGATGCATAAAAAAAGATTTAGCCCTTACTCTGTCTTGCCTGTTGAGAACTGTGCTACTAAAATTCCCTGCAGCAGTGATACATTAGGTTTTAACTGCCCACCATAAAGAACTTTTACTTGGAATGGAAATACTTCAACAAGATTTATTTTCCTCCCTTCCAGAAAAAGGTACTGGTAAATCAGATTATTGGTCCTGTCAGTACCAGCTAGCAGGACTATCCAGATGTCCTGGCTGAAAGGTCTGTGACCCTACTCTTATCATCAAGCTTTCACATGTGCTTCAAATAAAGCAGAGGGGGGTGTGTGGAAAGGCAATCAGCCACAGCCTCTTCACAGACTGTGTGAGATAGAGAACTTAGAATCTAACGCAATAATCTGAGCAAAACCCAGATATCCACAATTTCCATGGTACAGTTACTCAACATTGCTAAGAGGCAGGTGCTCAGTAGCCTTCAGGAAGAGAAGCATAACACAGCACAAATCTAAACGTAAACCCCCAAATTTTTAAAATCCTATTTTAACCTAATAACACTGTAAAAGCCATCTGCTAATTTCAGATCTTTTAGAACTTTAAAACTAACTCCATTTACACTCATAAAAACACTTCGGTATTTCTAATTCTCTGCTTTCCTGCATTCCAGCTCTGCAAAGGCGTTTAAAACAAAAGGAAGATATTAGGCACTTTGCACTGTCCTGACCACTGCTCTTCTTTCCTGCACTCCTAAAACCTCTGATTTGTGCCCTCTGCTTTCTTCTTGCCATGGAGAAGGTCCAACACTTGACTCGCTCTGCTCTGAGGAGAGCCTCAACTATTGAGGTCAACCCACAAGCACGTCAAAGGCTTCAAGAGCTCTTTGTGAATTTCTGCCTGATCTTAATCTGCCTCTTGCTGATCTGTATCATTGTGATGCTTATCTGAAGTTCCAGCACCTCACTGCACTATCCTCTAAGAAAGCCAGCCCAGGGGGAAGAGAGACCTACACCTACAACTCCCAGTGCAAGGATCCTCATGTGACAGAGGCTAGCACTTGGGACTAGAGGGTGTGCCAACTAGTGCCCTCTTATCTTACTGCCTGCTACATGTATTAAAAACACGTTTGCTGTGCAGAAGTGTTTAGAGCCTGTAGTTACAAAGCTGTGCATGACTCATTTTGTCAGTCTCAATCAAGAGATGTCTTTACTACATGGGGAAAAGTATCAGTAAATCAGATTATCTGCTCCCATGGGTAACAGCCAACAGCTGGTAATTTCAATGTTTTATTTAGATAAACACCACCATCACTTTTTGGGGGCCTAAGTGATTTTTAGGTTTCTCTGAGAATCTTTAAGCCCTTGGAAGAGTTCCAAATTTGGACCATGCCTGCCCAAAGAAGAGCTTGCAGGTAGACAGCCCCCAACACATCTTGGGAAAATTGCTGCTCTGCTTAGTTCAAGATGCTGCATTTCTGCATTATCAATTGAAGGCATTCAAATTGTTTTAGTGTTTTCCAAAGGAATACGAGAATAAACCAAAAATCTCTTCTAATCCAGAAAGAAAATCTATTTCATATGTTCTTCTTCCTATTTGAGGGATCTTATATATGTGACATCTAGAAAGATTTTTCATTATGTTTTGCAGAAAAAAATTGACACTACTATAACTGATACCAAAAATTTTGTTTTCCATAGTCATTTGACTGATATGACAACTGGCACAACTTGGATTCTCAGAGTTCTTAATATTTGCCTTTAGACAACTTAATTAAGGCCTGTTCTAATTTATGTAATAACTTCCTTAGTTCAAAACTACAAAAAGCTTGGAACTTGCCAAGGTCACATGAGGTGACTTATATCTGATGTGGCAAAGAGAAAAGTCTAGGTCACCATTAGTGTTGTGACTGAAGTGCATCCATACAAGTCACATCCCCATCTTCAGCTGAAAATTCCTGCTAGAGAACATGCAAGTATCTTCCTAAAATAAATGACAGATAAAAAAATAAGTTATAAACAATTACGCACAGGAGGGGAAAGCGCAGCAGAAATATCTTTTCCACCACAGGCTATGTAAACCATAGGCTATACACATAAAAAAATGACACTTCTACTCCAGCAATTGTGAGTAACAAGACTGAGCAGAAGACTTCGAACCCTACCAACCCTATTACATGTTGCTGGTAATAAGCAAAATTCCTACAGATTTTATAACTTTTCAAATTTAAAAAAAGCTCAAGAATCAACAGAGGTCAGACAAAAATCCATTTCTTAAAGAGATATTCTTCTATTCCATTCTACGTAAACATTCTTACTGATGAATACAGAGTATCAAAACAAGCTTATCTTGTGTTCTGCCTTTAAGACCTAATATTTTATGAGTAGAAGTTGACAATAAACAGCTGAGCAGGAAGGGAAGAAGTCTTTGAAAAAAACTCTGTATTCAATGGAATGCAAGCAAATCCAGTGGTGATGAATTTCCTGTCTGGTGAGTAGGTATGTTGAGACCAGACTCTGAAATAAGGTTACCCACTAGAGGAAATTAAGATAGCTACAGTATGAGGATTAGGGCAAGCATTGGTGAGACTGGCAACACACCCCTCCATACACAAGTTAGTATATGAGCATTACTGATTTGAACTGTCAGTGTAAATCTCAATTTCCATTTCATGCATTCTGATCACTCTCACACAAATGCATGAGATTTTAGCAAGCGTATTTCTTCTTTTAATTCTTCTTCCTTTTCTTCTCTTTTCAAATCTGTATTTTTGTGATGGATAGAGTTTCTAGTTTTAGTTTGCTTTGGATGTGTTTCAAGAGACTTCAACTGGAAATAGACAACAGTTTTACAGTACTGAAAACTTGCTGAATGAAAGAGTTTTAAGAGTAAAGCATCAGCACCTACATTCTGAGGGCATGTTTGGATTACAGGTTTCAGAAGCCAATAATATAAAGGAGTCAGAGTACAGCATTGCTAAAAAATGTAGCCCAATAAAAATAAACCCTCCAACTTACTCTTATGTACCCAAAACCCCGTAACTTATTTTAAAACAATAACTAAACAGGAACAAAACCAAACTATCAATAAACTGGAAGCCCTAGTGCTATTTTACAGCAATGCAGTAATACTGCATACACTATATGGTTCATTTGTGTCTTAGGCTTCTGTTGATCAGAAAATCTGCTACTATCCTCTCTATCACCAACTGTTAACTGAACCCAGAGATTAAGAAAAAAAACTTTTTGTACATAACACAATCTTCTTCGTAGACTTATATAAGCTTTAAAAATAATATCTACAGAATTTTTATTTTAATAAAATAACTGTTTGAAAAACATTTATACATAAAATATATCTAACTCTGTTTAGAAAGAAGCATCCATTCTATTACTTACTTATTAAAGTTATCTGAAAAAAAGCTAGTCATCACACAGGTTTCTAATTCTCTATACTTCTGTTTAATCTGTTTGGGTTTTCAAGAGTAATCTTGACTGTTTTGTGATGTCCAGGTCACTTACACATACCTGATTCCCACTCAGTAGCTAGTGCTTGTAAGTATTACTAATGAATTTTCTGCAAGTGTAATCAAAAAGTTCACTGCTTTTATGAGCCATAATAAAAACTGCAAACATGTACAGCACATAGCTTGGATTAAGTTTTCAGTTCTCTGCTCCACTCCACCCAAGCCTAAATATTTTTCCTAAGGTCATCTTAAACACTAATAGTGAATAAAGAGAGTCAAACAGGCAACAATCTGGTATTACTCTTCCTCCAAAACACAAAATTACCAACTTCCATGGCAATTTTATGCTGGGAAGGAGCTGAATCAGGAGCCAAAATATGCTGGTTTTAAAGACGTGTTACCTACCTCAGCCAGCTCCTCAGCAAAAATTAATATAGTAATTGATTCAACAATTGAATAATTGATATAATTCTCTATGTGAAAACATGACCCATTTAAAAACTGAAACTGTGCTCCGACCAGGACTAATCAGTAAGTTGTTTTAGCAGGCGGCAGATACTTCCATTTCTTTATTAACTGTTCTACATCAATTTAGCAACAACTTCCCTTCCTCGCAGAACTGAACCACTCAGTGGACAGACAAGAGTAAAACAGCATTAGACAAAATTATTCACACAACATGCACAAAATGTTTGTAACACCCCTGTACAAAGAATTTTTATGGAAGTTTTGCTACACCAATACCAATGGCACAACTAGTAAGTGTATTCTGGGATGCATTAGAAGAGCATTCCCAGCAAGTCAAGGGAGATGATCCTGCCCCTCTACTCTGTCCCAGTGAGGCTGTATCTGGAGTGCTGTGTCTGGTTCTGGGCTCCTCAGTACAAGAGAGACAGGGAGCTCCTGTAGCAGGTCCAGCAGAGGATGACAAAGATCATTTTGGCACTGGGGTATCTCTGTTAAAAGGAAAGTCCAAGGGACTTGTTCAGCCTCAAGAAGTGACTGAGAGGGGACCTCATCAATGTCTGTCAGTATCTGAAGGGGGGTGTCAAGACGATGTTTCCAGGCTCTGATGAGTCATGCCAAGCAACAGGACAAGAGGCAATGGGCAGAAACTGATGCACAGGAAGTTCCACCTGAACATGAGGAAGCACTTCTTTACTGTGCAGGTGACTGAACACTGGAACAGGTTGCCCAGAGAGGTTGTGGAGTCTCCGTCATGGGAGATGCTCAGACACCACTTGGATGCAATCCTGTGCTGCGTGCTCTAGGATGACCCTGCTTGAGCAAGAAGACTGTAGTCCCCTCTAACCTTATCCATTCTTGGATACATACAGAACAGTAGTAATGGAAAATGTACACACTTTTTAAGGCATGCTGAAACATACTTTATCTATATCCTCTCTGCCAAAATTAGAGCAGAATAATTGAACACATTCCTTTAGAAAGTGTTCTTGTTTATGTCTGGAAGCATTGTAATATACTATAGGTTACAGACCAGATACCTGTATTTGCATGGCTATTAATGAATAGTGCCTGGCAGACTACAATGGGAAAATTATTTGTGAAATCCTGCAAGATCCAGAGATACCTTATTTAACAACAAACATAATCCTTTTCGCTTTGACCTTCATGATAAAAAGTAATGGGGGGGGAAGAGAAAACCAAACAAAAAACCAGAACATATTTATAAGAATTTCTTTAAAAACTGATGCTCACCTCAATATGAACCCTGGTAATTTAAACTATTTAACACAGGCCCTATATTTCTGTAACAATATCTGACTGATTGCTTTAAAAGCCTAAAAGGTAAAATAATGCCAGAAGTTACATCTTTGTATAAAACTATAAAACACTGCCCTCTTGTGATCTTCCCTAAAAATGCAGCTGATTATTAAAAGGACGTTTTGGCAACTGTCAGCAGGGTTAGGGCTGAGTGGGTTTATATGTTCCTTTCATTTATGTATATATACTTCTATAAATAAAACCCAATTGTGAAGTTACTAATGCTACCTTAAAATAAGTAATTGCATATGTGCTATTAAAAGCACCAAGGATGCATCCCCGCCAGCTCACTCCAGATTCTTCATGAGGCACTTCAAGGCTGGACCTTACACAGCACATCGCTGGCTAAACACGACGGCACTGCACGGTGCCAAACCCTAGAAGTAGAAGGGTAGGAAATACTTCTATTAACAGAGACACACTTTGCCCAGATAAGAAACTGGGGCGGGGGGGAGTACACCTATAGAGATCTTTTACAAGTAAATTTTCAACAGTCTATTGCCAAAATAGATAAGTCTTGAGAACAGTCATTCTTTAGAAAATTCAATGGACCTGGAAAGTACCACACACATTAAAAAAGTCAATGAGGTGCCAAACTGTATAGGAATATTCAAGTCCTTCCTCCAGTTATTAGTTCTTTAGAAACTCTTCAGTAGTGGAATGAAAGTTATCATTAACCTTATCTCATTTTATTTTTAAGGTGTTTGAGAAAAAGGCTTGTAGGAGCATCCAGAACACTTTTCCAGAAAAACCCAAACAACTAGCTATTGCAAGCATACATTTTTTTCTTAAGTGGCAGAAACTAAAAATCAGGTGAAGAGCTGTGGACACAATGAAATTCATGTGAACCTACATGGCTTAGCACTGAAGGAGCAACCCTGAGCTACAACTAAGAGTCTGTTGGGCACAAGCGGGCAGACTGACGCACATTATGGATCTTGCCAACAACAGAGGTCTCAACTTGCTACTTAACTTTCTGCTCATTATCCTGGTTCTAGTGCTTGCATTTATCCTTGTGAAGCTGATGTGACCCTCTGCGAGGCTCTGCTTCCTTTTCAGATTTTGCCATGAGGATTTTGCAATAATAATGTAGAAACTTTAGACTAGCTGAATATAAGTATGCAAAGACGGCAGCGACTGAAATATCCAACAGTTAGAAAACGCTCACGCCCCAAATTTATCAGAAAGCAATCCTAAGAGCTGTGCACAAGTATCCATCTGCCACTGAGTGAAGAACACACCTATAGCCTCGCTGAGAAACTGATGAAACCCAAGAATGCATCAGCAGCTACTGTAGTTTCTCATTGTTATAGCTGACTGTTATTTAAAGATCTACAAATTATCTGCAGTATTCAAGGAACATAATTTCTGCAAAAAGGGGACAGCAGAAATTAAATTTTTAAAGTGGGATTTCTGTGGAACATATACTTAATGGGAAATGACAGCACGAAGGCAAACCAAAATGCCAGCATTGAGTTGACAGCACACATCAAATTACCCGTGGAGAGAAAAGCACAGACGCTGTAAATGGAAATAAAGATATCCCTGAAAAGCAGCTTGCAGTAGCAGACATGGGGATAAGTGAAGGTTAAATAGGAAAACATAATTATTAGTCAGACCTTTTTTGACCACCTGTGGTTCACTGCAACACCTTAAAAGCCAGAAGCCTTCTGTTATCCAGCATATCAAAAGAAGCAGCTGTGAAAACAACTGAAAAACAAAGGGCCATTACCCAGGGTTATCATAACTCTGCCCAGGAAAATTTTAGCACCAGCACACACTCCAGCAGTAGGTGCATCTGCACAAACCAAAGAGCCTCAGTAAGAGGATTTACCACTTATGCACAGGTCAAGTGAGCAGTGTGGGAGCCCTCCAGCCAGTATTTGACAGACTACTTGTTACTTGCCAGTGCAATCATCAGTCCATAGCCTGTCCTCACCTCTAAGCATGCAGCAAAAACTCCTTACAGGACCCTCTG
This sequence comes from Drymodes brunneopygia, assembly GCA_013400955.1. NCBI lineage: Eukaryota > Metazoa > Chordata > Aves > Passeriformes > Petroicidae > Drymodes > Drymodes brunneopygia. The sequence continues at coordinate 519,160 of VZTZ01026493.1, read as the reverse complement.
TGGCTCTTTACAGGATGATGTACTTTTCCCCACAGGGCCCTGGGAAGGAGAGCGACCAACAAGAGCACACTTCTGTTGGAATGATTTTCCAGAAGGCAGCTCTAAATACATGAGAAGTGCTGGGAAAGGAGGGGACCAGAAGCAGATTTTCATACATTACTCTGGAGCCAAACAGCTTCCTCTTAGCATCTTACTTTCCCTAGTGAAACACAGGAACAGTGTGCACCATCAAATATATATTGCACAGTAAATTTCTTGCCATAAATACGCATATTAACACACAGGCAAAAGAGGTAGATGTTGTTGCATGGGTGGGGGAAGCCCCAGCTCCAGCATCCTATTGCCAACAGCACATCCCTGATTCAGCACATATACTGCTGAGTGCTGAGTATATTACCGAGCTGATCTATTCATGTTCACACTGAGAATTCCCATCTGATCACTGTTGCTGTGGGGGGGGGTTTCAGTTATCTGCAGGAGACTCATCTAAACTGGATCTATGAACAGACTCTTCCCAGGAAAAGACCCAGCAAACCCGAAAGCTTAAGGAAGTCCTACCATTAATAGGTATCCACATGCCACTCTATGCTACATGCTCCAAAGCTCACAGAGCATTAATGTGCTGGTTTTGTCTGGAATTAAGCTAATTTTCTTCATAGTATAGTAGTTAGCATGGGACTACGGTCTGGTACAAGTCCAAGGTGTAGCTCCAAACCAGCTGCTATAAAGGAAATTTACTTCTGTCCCAGTCAAACCAGCACAACGGCCTAGAGCAGCACAGACAGTTAAAATGAAAACTTTTTTCTCACCTGCTCTGAAATATGTACAATAAACATTTAAAATAGCTTCTGCAAACTACATATTCATAGTTTTGTACTGTTGATAGTTACAGCAGTATGAATTCCAACCTGTTTGCATTTAAAGCAGAAAACTTTGCACAGCTACATCACAATAAGCACTTCACCATTTTTTTTTATAATCTTGAAATATTCTGCTTTAAAAAAAAATCTGTAAATTTATATACCAGATATATATATATATATATGTGGTAATGGTTACATAGTTGTGTATTACTTAGGAGAACTTCTGCTGATGCTTGACATAGATGGCTCCAAGCACACTAAAACCACAGAAACAAACAGGAAACCCACTCTAGCCCAAAGCAGAATAAGAACAGTTTTGCCAACAAAACGGTTATTCACTGACATACTGCTTGGACTACACAAAGCTTATTGTCTGTACAACCTTCTGCATATTCAGAAGTTTCCTCATCTTAGGGAAACCACTGTGACAGCAGTTGGCCCTGACAAAACAATAAAATCACGTTTTCCTTTTCAATAAATTGAGGAAGATGAGCCTACTGCTACAAACTATCAAGTTCCAGATCAAAAATTACATACCAAGAAGTCTGTGAGAAACTTTGCCATTAAGAGCATGGAGAAACAAGCCCCAGATACAATCCCAGAAGCCTCCTCTCAGCCAGCAATGAACATGACAGAATCCTCAACAAATGCTGAAACACACTGCTGAAACTGAAACATGCATTTTCCCGAGATGACATATAATGCTGGCAAAGTTATCAGCTAACCAAGGCCAAGGCTCTTTGTGCAACCAAGCACAGTCCAAGTCTGGTTTCCCATCATCTGCTAGCACTTACTCCAGACTGAACCTACAAGCACATTATAATGAATGGAATCCCATTCGCTGGGCTACCAACTTCACAGCAAAAGGAACAGACCGTAAAAGCTTAGTTATGGCTCACAGTAAAGGAGTTCACTCTGCTAGCTAAAAGTGGTAATTCCTCATGTTAAAAAGTTTATATTCCTGAAAAGCATGGTTTCATCAAAATGTGATATAAGAAAAATGTTGTTATTAATAATTTTTAATTTTCTGATCTGACAGGATTGTAAAAAAAAAAAAACCCTAGCTTTGAGCTGACATTTAAGAATAAAGTTTTATGTGGCAACAATGTTATCTGACGAATGTCATGACTTTTTTTCAATAACGAGTTTTACAGCTTTGTTTACCAATGTTTAGATATGCATGCAGTTTACTTTCTCCTTTTCTGTTTAGCAATGAAAACTGTTTTAATAACTCTAAACTTCTCATTGCATTAAAACTTAATTTACATCAACTTTTATATACATGGTATGATCAATCCAGTGTTTTCCTCAGTTAAAAAAGCATTTTTTTCCTCTTAATACAGTCCTTATCACACATTTCCTTATTCAAACATCAGCTGCATATTGAAAACAATTAAACAATTAATTAAGTGTATGGTGAAATAAAAATTCTGCATGGAAATTGTTTTCATTGAAGTAACATTTCCTTGTTTCAGTGCAGAAACTGAACTCCGTAAACTGAAGAACTGTTAAAATCTATTCTAGGAAACGCGTAGGAGAATGTTTATTTTCAAAAAGCATACATTAAATAACTCACATCAGCTAAGGTAACAAATTTTCAGATGCAACTCCATGATGTTATACAATAACTGAAGACCAGATTCTGCTTGGAGATTTACTTCTGAAATGTACAAACACCACACCCACAGCTGAAGGATGCACCTTCCCTAAGAGGCACCTGTTCCACAGCACATTTTCTGCAGTTGCAAACTGCAGAACTGACCATGTCCTGAAGGACAATCACAATGTAGCTATAGGTCTTCTATCCAGCACTCTGAGCTTCCCTTACAATGCACAGGAAATTATATTTTACAACCCATGGTTTACAATTGAAATGGAAAAGCCACACGATGGGCAATAATTTGGGGAGCAAAGAATAAGAAAAACCACTGAGTTCAGTCAAACTACAAAGAAAGCAGAGAATCTTAAGCTTGAAAGTAATTAACCTTGGAACAGCTTTTGAGGGGCGTTACATTATAATTTCCATTAGCTTTTAGAGCAAACAGAAAGCTTGTCTGATTTTACAAAAATTAACTCAGAGTCAGAGTTTTCTATGGTCTGTCTATATTAGTTTGTGAGGACCTAAAAACTTATTTGTAGGGTGTATTATTAAGTACTTATAGGGTGCTATTATTAAGTATTAACAGTCAGCTGTTCTGAACCATCAGTCTGCAAAATCAACTCAGAAAATTGCTGCTGTCTGTTCTTACTTCATTAGTGATAGGCTGGTAGAAGGGGAGGTTACAGAGAGCAGCTATCTTAAAGACGCTCTAGATTAATAGTTGAAAGCAAAGTTTGTTGTGTTCTTTGTTCATGGCAATAGTAGTTTTAAAGCAAAATAATCATAATCTAATTTTTTTCAGTCCTAGAAAAACTACTACATTTCCATCAGCATATAAACATATTACAAGCAAAAAAGCAAAAGTAACCCTCACTAAAAGGAAAAATAAAAAAAATTATATAGAGCTGTGGCTTTTGCCCCTTTTATAAATCATAAGCTTCCTCTTATGCTTTCTACCCCATCTCTTAGATATATTTTCCACTTAGCATCACAGTTTTCTTGGTTTCTCCGAAATAATTAAATACCAATTCCCAGGTAAACACGTGATCTCTGAAAAAAGGCCACAGTAGAATGATACTGAGGTTTCTTTAAAAAACAGTTGTCAAGACAGGAAGAACCATTCTTGTTTCTTCACTGCTTCTGGCATCTCTCCTCCTTAGAGCTGTAACCTCTGTCAGAAAGACTGGGAGGGCAGGTAGGGACAGCAGGGAATGCCTCTAAAAGAGCCCAAAGGCTCACTGCTCTTGAACGTGCTTTAGCCTTCTCTGGGTCCTACTTCACAACCCCATCTCACTTCACGACATAAAACAGATCCCATTTCAAAGCCCAGCAATAGGACTCCAGACCACGCCAGTGGAAGTGCTTGCTATGGCCATCGGTAATTTCCTCCACAGAGATGGAAAAGTTACAGATGAAACAAAAAAAAGAAAAAAAAGCCAGTTTTAGGCAAAACGTCAAATCTCAAAAACCCAGAAAGGTGCAGCACCAGTTTTGAATCAAAGTCAAAGATAAATAATGCCTGTGTTCCCCCTGCTGGCTCTGTCCTCCAAACACAGCAGCAGCAATGTCTGCATGGATGAAAGTTTTTGAGTAACAGTAATAATACATACAGTGCTTCACCAAACTTTTAATTTTGCCTTCATACTGTATTTAAACATGATCAGAGGGAAAAAAGCACTTCTGACATGTGAAGGACAAAAGATGGGAGTTGTTTTGATCTAAAAAAAATAAATTTCTAGAACACCCATCCTAAACAACGTGTTGTAAAGGCACATATAAGATGATGAAGAGACATATGCCTAAATGAAGTAAGTAAGTAAATAAAGCTTGCTCTGCTCTTGTGAGACCCCATCTGGAGTACTGCATACAGCTCTGGTGTCCCCAATATAAAGAAGAATGTGGAACTGTTGGAGCAAGTCCAAAGGAGGCCACAAAACCGGTAAGAGGACTGGAGCATTTCCCTATGAAAACAGTCTGAGGAAGGTGGGGCTGTTCAGCCTGGAGAAGAGGAGGTTGCACAGAGACCTCATAGCAACCTTCCAGTATCTGAAGGGGGCCTAATGGAGTTCCTTCATAGGAACTGTAGTGACAGGATATGGGGTAATGGGTACAAACTGAAAAAGGGGAAATTTAAGGCTGAATAGTAAGAAGAAGTTCCTTACTATGAGGGCGGTAAGACACAGAAACAGGCTGCTCAGGGAAGATGTGGATGCCCCAACCCTGGCAGCGTCCAGGGCCAGGTTGGATAAGGCTTTGAGCCACCTGGTCTAGTGGGAGGTGTCCCTGCCCATGGCAGAGGGGGTTGGGACTAGATGATCCTTAAAGTCCTTCCAACCCTTAACATTCTGTCATTTGGTATATTTAAATCCAAGAAGAGAACCACCAGGCACAGTAATCTGATCACAAATCTCACAGACAGCGCTGTCTCAGGTGTTTGGGAAGACCTGAATGAATAGACAAAGCTCCCTCATGATACCCTGATGTCACTTCCCAAATCCCTCATGTGCTCCCCAATGCCACGAGCAGCTGGCACCTGCCAGAAGCCCAGCTGGCAGTGCCCCGGACCCAGCCTCACCACTCTCTGTCACTTTGGTTCTGAGAGGACCCCATCAGCCTCTGCTCCCTACCTGGGGAATTTATCAACATCAGAATCTACAAAATGCTTAGAGAAAGATGAGGGTTTCTACAGCAATAGAGGTAGCATGGAGCTACCTGTAACAATGTCAGGTTTTTAGACCTAAACTGTTAGAGATTACTATTAGTTTGGTCATATTGATTGGCTTCAATTTTCTTAAGTTAAAAAAGCCCAAACAATAAAAACCAACTCCATAAAAACCCAATACAACAAAAACTCAAAACAGCACCAAAACCCAAATCCGTTAAGAGCAAAACTGGATGTTAAGAATCTCAAAACTTGTCATTCTTTCCTTCAATATACAACAGAAGGAACAACAAAGTTTGAGCACAACTCTTTGTAAATTATTTCATGTACTTCAGGCTGAAGGAAATGGGAAATCTGAACATATAGCTAGATTATCTCTGCTGAGATAATATACTAATCTACCCCTAAAATGCCTTTCAGAAATTTTCATGTAGTAAACTGGGATTTTTTTTGTCAAGCCAAGCCAAACTTACTACACAGATAAACATGAATGTATAGATTTTAAATACAGCCTTCCTTCACAAACTGTATTTCCACATTAGGGGGAGAGCTGGAAACAAAGACTGTGAATGCCCATGTTAGAAAGGGGCTACCTATCTCCTAAAACTATGTGCCTGATATTCCTAATATGAAAATTTTTCAAGCATGATGCATCAACCCCACATACTATCTTATTTCAATAAAACAGATTTGTTGACTACTGTTAGTTGATTTTTATTAGTCAACAAAGAAGCAGCAATATCAAACTGAATTCTGTTTTTAAGTGCTAGGCTTCATGAGATTGAATATTTACTCATCCTTGCAGTACACAAAAGTCATTATTTTCCTGAATGCATAAAATGTAGCTTCTTTATAAGCCCTCACAGATCAAGATACATTCACATTTCCCTCACTATGTAGTTACTCTAAAAGTACTGAAAAGGTTTCTTGATGAACCTCTTCCTGTGGCAAGCTTCAGATAGACACATTAATTCCATGCAGACAGGCACAGTGAATCTGAGTAAACTGTAGGCAGAAAGGAGAAATAAAAGAAAAACCAAAAAACAATTAATATTGAGAAACAAGCAGCAACAGCCCCAATCAAAGCTTAAAACCACCATCACCTGTTTAGGAGGACCTGTTTCCTTTCCTGTTTCATTACAAGCTGCCTGATACTCCTCAGGTATAACACAGGATGCCACACGATGGCAGCAAACACCAAGCTTTAGCCTTACCTGCGCAGGCTGTTCACCTGCCACTCTCAAGTCCTCGAGGTGCTGCATGTGCCACGCAGCCACGCCGTAGGGCTCCTCGGCAGCCCTGCAGTCCAGCGGATTTGCCCGCAACTGCTCCTTGAGCCACATCTGAGTCCTGACTGCCGGCTGTATGGGAGCTCCGCTCACAGCCTGCTGTCCCAGCGTCGCGTATCTCTGGCCGAAAGCCTCACAGCCGCCTGCTGCGGGTTTGCTTTCGGGTAAGGCACTGTAGGTCAAGTCTAAGGCGTGTCTCCTGCTTGGGGAATCTGAAACAAAGTCGTCTTTGCTGCACGTTTCGAATTTGTATTTGCAGTCCAGTAGAGAAGACCGTTTTTTCCCCATTTCTTTGTCCTCGATTTTTAGCAACTCCATGCTGTCATGCAAACAACTCGGCCCATTTGTCCTTAATTGAGGTGGCACAGCTTTGTCCATACCAGCCCTGTATTCCGCTGAATGACTACTCACATCTTGGCTGAAGTTACTTGGTGAGCTGAGTTTAGACAAGGAGGACCATTTTCTTACAGGTCTTGCATCTTTCATGTCAAGAGAATTGTCCAGGGCTCCCTGATTTCTGCCTCCTCCTGACCGTACAAAGCTTGTACTCCATTTTGAGCCATCAGACTTGAAAGCTTCCCTGTGTTTGGAAAGTGAAGAGCTGGCACTAGACAGCATCACATGGGCAGTGGGAATAGAAACCAGTGATCGGCTGGGCTTAAATGATGATGTACCACTTGAAGTTGAATGATCTGTGAAGAGAAATTTATCACGTAAATAAGTACAACACAGAGCTCATTAACATTAGTTCTGATAGGACAAAATATCAAATTCAAGGTGAAATGCAAAAATAGACGGGAAGAGGTTTCTTGACAAAATAGGGCCTTCTAGACCATTCTAAGCCATGAGAATGGAAACTAATGAAAGTGGGAGATTTTCAAGTACATTTTGCTCAGGTGTCATGATTACAAAAAGAAAAGTGCACTAAGCACTGGCAACAGCAGCTCCAGACAGAATTCTCAGCCTGTGAGCCAAAGAAACCATTCCCAGCTCTAAGGTGGCAGGCTGGATTTCTCCCCCACCCCACACAATACTAGGGAGCTTCTATACCACAAACAGTAGAGGTGTTCAGGAGCCCCAAGACTGGTTCCTCTTCCATCAACCCTCTTCTCATTTCTTAAAGGCAAAACAATTCAATAAATGCACTTTGTTTAATGGCAATGCTGAAGATAAGCCAGTTGAATAATGGTCACTTGGACAGAGTTATTTGTCTCTTCTGGCTCTCACCAATTTCCAAGTATGCTTCCCGTGCTGTGGGAAAGAGTTAATTTCCTCCACAGTACCTCATATGGGGCTATGTTTTGGATTTGCTCTGGAGACTGTGTTGGTGATTTAGGAAGATTTTAGTGCCTACTGAGCAGTCCTTATACATAGCCAAGACCTTTTCTGCTTCTCACCCCACAGCACCAGCAAGGAGGCTGGTGGTGCACAACCCATGAGTTTTTTCACTTCTACACTTCCAGTTCCTTCCTCCATACCATCAGGGGTGGGGGCAGGAGGAGTGAGCAAGTGTCTGTGTATTTACAGACCCAAATACAACACCACAGAGAAACTGTGCCTAGCAGTTTATATAATCTTTCCCAAGTCAAGATATCAAAAACAGAGAAATCAGGGAGGTGATACTCAGGAGGGAACACTAGAGCAAAGATGAGAGAGGTAAAGGAGAGGTTACTGGGGACTGGCTGAGAGCTCTCACACACCCAGCAACATGTGCTTAGCATCACAGGCTGTGGGCAACCAGAAATAAACACCAAATTTTCTCATTAGAGGATCAGCTCTCACTAAGTCAGGTTCATGGCAGATAGAATGAATGAAATTTGCTCTAATTAAAAGATTCTTTTAGTGTCCCTTTTGCCAAAAAGCAAGACAGATACATTCTTCTTATTTCTTTTATCCTAACCTAGAGAGAACCTTTGTCTTTGAAATTTGTCAGCTACAACATGAATTCATACTGGGATGATTTAAAAGATAACTTTTAAAAATCGCTCTACAACCGGCATAACCAGTTCAATGGCTACACTAGGCTACTGTGATTTTATGAAAGCCAGAACACATGATTTATTAATTAAGCACACTTTGAAAGCATGTATTTGCTTCAATATACCACACCACAGACAGGAAAAGGAAGAGAGCTTCCAACTTTCAAAAATGAGCACTTCTTTTTCCACTTATCCAAATAAAAATATCCTTACCTGTAACTTGAATATTACACCCTATTTGGGATCAGACTTCCTCACTTCTTGCACTTGCAGCCCAACACAAAATAATACAACCCTACAGTCATGCTCTTCATCAGCAAAATGCATTATGGCCCACAAAGCAATAAACAGTTGATTGATACACCTATTTATTACATAGTTAATGCCAGGACTCCTAGAAAGGCAGAAAATCTTGCTGAAGCCTTCCTGCCTCCCAAGGAGTCCCTGCCCCACCACGTACCCTCTCATTTCAGTGCATAAGCTCACACCACACAGTTTCTTGCCTCTATGCAGCCGCCTACTTTCACAGTAGTTACAGAACACTGCTCTCTGTAAGACTTGGCAAAACTGTCAGAGCTGGTTGAAGTGGACCAGCAAGAGCTGTTCACAGTGTTCTGATGGTGGCCAGAGAACACACACAGGGGCTATCCTGTGCAGGGCCAGGAGTGGGACTTCAATGATCCTTGTAGGTCCCTTCCAACTCAGGATATTCTTGGATTCTATGATAAAGTTAAATGAAAAGCAGAATACTACCAGCTTGTTACCCGATTAATCATGCTGCTGATTTATGTGGGGGTATGCCAGAAAAAAGATCCTCCTTCCTCCCTGCACTTCTTCCTTAAAAATCCTAAACTGCAGAGAGAAGCATTTTTATTGGCCGTTCTGTCTTGATTGCTCAAGAGGTGGGACATGTTGAAAAGGAAGACAGAAGGCCACACAACCCTTTTCAACCAGAAGGAATCACGGTCTTCTTACCAAACACATCAGTGCCCACAGATATTGCAACACTGGAGTTGGTGACATTGCAAAACTACTATATAGTGTATATCTAAATAGTGATATGCCCACGGCATGTAACCTTTTTGCCTGTGCCATGTACAGTACCAGCTTCTTTCAGCTCTGCTTCCTGTCTTCTCTCATGGCACATCAGACACTTGCATCAAAAGCCACTACAAATTGGGTACATCTGGTTATGTTGTGCAGCAGGGGCTGCAGCTTCCAGTCCTGCCCTGCAATGGAAATAAACACACACACCCCTGTCTGAGGATGTCAAAGCTGTGACACTTGGGGAACACGCAGCAGAAGAGCAGGAAGAGACTCTCAAGGAAAGCAAGGATGGGAATGCACAGCAGAAAGAAACGCATCTCCTCTTGTACAGATAACTGCTTAGCTTGAGGCTGCTGGCTTTGTAACACTCAAGAAAACTAAGCTTTGTATTGAGCCTGACCTAGAAGCTGAATCTGACACAGCACAAAGTCAGTCCAGCAATGGCAGCAGTCCCAGACCTTTTTATATCCAAAGAAAACAAGAGTATGTTAGGATTCAAAAAGAACTGACCTATGTTTTAGGCTATACAGATTTATAGGAGTAGAAATGTTACATCCACAAGAGAAAGGTAAAAAAAAATCCTGTATACATGTATCTGTAAAACTCAGAATGGTAAAAAAAATATACAGTAGTATTTGATATAGCACTTTCAGTCTAAAATACTGACTTAATGTTACCCATACATGGTCTTCAAACTAAAATTAAAAACAATAATAATTAAAAATACATTATCTCCTTCATTTATTATATTATAGCCTCATTATTATGTGGTAGATTTTTATTTTCCCTTCTTCTAAATGTAATGAAATTAAAAATTAATTATTTTGAGTTAAGATCTAAATTTCTTTTCCTCATTTCCAATTCTAAACTCTTCAAGCAGATTTGAACTTGGAATGCCATTTATATCCAAGTACAGCTGATGGATGTCTCCAATAATTTGTCTTAAAGAGAAACACAGTAATTTTGGCTTCAAGTTGTCCTAATTAGTCTTCCCATTAACGCTCACTGAAACATATGAGAAAATTCACACTTTTTCTTAGAGCATATTGCTCAAGTCTGCCTTGCCTGCAGGCTCAGCTGGAAAAAGAACCAGTCAGCATTTGGAAACATCTCACAACACAAAAAGCAGGAAATTCGTAGATTTCATTGAACATAGGAGAGAAGACAGAAAGCATTGTGAAACTTAAGAGACATTACTTCTTCTGTAGACACAGGAATAAGCTCCATCTGGCCAAATCCTGCCAAAGACTACTTTATCCAAGCAGCAGGTTTTTCCCTTCCATACAGGCGGGGGGGAAGCAAATGCCAGTTCAGAACTGAAATCGCTCTCTCCTCGGGATTACTTGAGGTTTACTTCACTGATCTGGTATTTATTTGAAGATTACAAACACTCTCAAACAGGGCCTGTGTGTCTCCAGAGTCTTTCAAAGCTTAAAACTGCTCTCTTTAATGAAAACTGAAAGAGACGGGAGGATAAAAAAGTAGCTAGATGCTACTGGTTTTCCTTTTAGCAAAATTAAGATTATATGACAATTTTTCTTTTCAGTTATCCTAATAACGTTTTTTGGGGCCCACCACAAAACTCTCTGGAGCACTTTTCTAAGAGGCATGACATTTTAATACCTGATCCAGTACTTCCAAAGCCACATAAATAAGAGAATTGAAAGCATGCTATTTTAAAAACTCAAGATACAAGATTTTGACCACATAATTGCAGCACATGGAATAAAAAAAGAAGAACATTTCATATGGGTTTCTTACCATTTTGTGTTACACTTCTGAAATATTTAATTACTCCTTATCTGGCACAGAAAATAATTTAACAGAATCAATTTTGCTCTTAATAAAAAACTAATCACAAAGAGAAAGCACAGCAGGCACTTTCTTCTGAAAGAGGGGCAGAAGAAAGAAACTCTTCAATATAACGTTAATGAACACCTCCTACTCACTTGCATTTTCCTGTGCTATGCTTTTCAAATTAATGGAAGAAAAACCTCTGAAGTAATTTCTCAGGCCAGACACACCACCGTCATGCAGTGCCCAACGGTCAGTCAAAACACAAGAGTCAGAAAACGTTCACTGCAACCCTAAAAAACTTCTTAAGCTGCAAAATGAAACCAGTGTTATGAGAACTCCCATCTAAGGTACACTTCTGCATAGGACAAAATCTTCACTTTTCTCAGTAAGGTATTATCAAACAATAGCAGAGTAATAAGCTAATATAGTAATAGCCAATATTTATCAAAACCAAAATGTATTTGATACACGTGTTTATGGGATGCACGTGTATCTAATGCCACTGAAAACAGAGAACCTTCCTTGTGTGAAGGACTTTGAAATTTGATATTTTATCCAGGGTATAATTAGAATGCCCTGATCATGGAGAAAAACACCAGTATTAAAAACAGCTGACCTTCTCTTCCTGTCCTCCCTTCCCACCCACTCCCCCAAAACACTGACATAGTTTACCCAATCCAGGAAAATAAACTGAACTATTCTTATTAACTGAGCAGCATATAAACAGGGAAGCCAAGCCTCCATTATACATAACACTGAAGGTCTTGAATCTGGCCACGGTTTAGTGAACAAAAGCTCTGACATTCATTATAGGATGTCAGTTGCTCTGAACTGTTCTGTAGCTCTTAACTGCATGGATCCCAGCAACAAGCCACAATTCTAACATCCAGCACAGGACTGAAGGGGCCATGAGTCTTCCATTCAACATGCAAGCATATGGGTGCTTGCTGTAAATCTCCAAAACAGCTGTTTTCAACAACAGAAGTGTGTAAATCTCCTGGGAGCTGGCTGAAAGACAAAGACAATGGGATGATGTGCCATGACAGTAGCATTGGTGGTACATGTGTGTTCCTCCCTGCCTACCTACTCACAAACTGGACAGACCTAAATGCAGCAGAGATAATCAGATGAGCCAAATGAGACATTTCCAAGTGGCCAGGGAGGAGGCCAGTACTAGTAAAAAGCCCTAAGCAGACTGACTCATCACCCCCTGGAAGCAAAAGCATGCCTTTCCAGGGTGCAGCAGCACTCACAGGAATGGTTTTGGCTTGGCTGGTTTGTTGGGGGTTTTTTGGTACTGTCTAGAATTCTCCATCATTCTTTTTACAAGCCTTTTTCGTAATACTTCAAGTTTACTATGTCAAAACATGAGGTGAATGAAGGAAGGAATCTCTGCAAAAAACTCTCTTCCAAAGAATAAATAAGAGCATGCATCACAGAAAGCTGTGACAGAAAAGGAAGCACTGCAGACACAGTAGGGAACTGTTCAGATATTTAACAACTTCTGTATGAGAAAGAATTCCTAAACATTGTTTGTTTATAAAGTTCTGTGTTTGAACAGCAAGGAACTAATATGAAAGAATAACTAACAAAATACTTACTAGAGGCAAAACGTAATACTAATTAATGCTAATTTAAAATAATATTAAATGCTCTAATACTTACTGACAGTAAACTGAGATGGTTGTGTCACATCTATGCCTTCAAAGCAGAAACAGTCGTGGTGTTTAGAAGCAAGTCCAATTAATGTCAGTTGGAAAAAAGAAGGAAGTTCACTGCCTTCCACCATCACCATCACTGTACTGCCAGTATCAATCAGAATTCTTTTACCTAAGATGTGGGTTGCAAACTCCAAGTCAGTTCTACTTTGTTTCATATTAATTGTATGGGATTTTCTGTAATCTACTGTGTAGTGTACCAAAGGAGTGCAAGTTGTACCTAAAAACTCTCTAGATTCAAAAGGTGAAGGAATTTAAAACCTATATAATTCACAAAGAATTTGAACAGTGCAACATTGAACAATATGAATGCGAATTTAGATGGTTGCAGTTGAGACACGATTTTCAAAAACTGAAGCAATTTTGTTGTTTTTAGGACTTTGTTTCAGATTAAATACTGAAAAAGCTACTGCCATCCCTGAGCAATGTAACTGTGGAGAGATGGAAGAAGGAATAAATGGTAGGACAGCTTCACAGGCCTCCTACAATGTACAGATATCAAAAAATACTACAAGGCAAGTTGAAAGGATTTTTAGCAAGTAGAGCAGAAAGTCATGCTGGAAAGAGTAAAAGCTGAACACGTAAGTACCAGGATGGCATTCTTATGCAAGGAAAGAAGTGAAGGCAACACTGAGTTCCATAAAATGGCAAACAGCCTCTTAGATATCCTTACAAAGGGAATTCTATGTTCATATGAACATACTTGAACAGAAACTTCCCTAACACATTGCATCTAATTTATTATGACCTGGCCATTTGGTATCCATGTTCCTTATCCTCCTCCTCTATGGTTAATGAATTTACTTTTCCCCATTTGTGACTTCTCATTCTTTTCCACGCCCCTCAGGCAAACACACCTTCTCCCTTGGTTGTCAGAGAGGTGATAAGGTAGCCACAATCCTACTCAGAGTAAGTAATGAAGACAACACTCTCCATCTGCAAATAACATGAATAAAGGGGAAGGGGGAAACAAGTATGTTCTAAAGTTTATTAAAGCTTAACACAGAAACTGGCTGTCATTGAACAAGACAAAATTATACATCCTCACTGAGCAAAGGAAAAGTATTTACTCCAAGAAAATTACTCATATTTCCCTATTTTCACATTATTCACATCCTGTTTTCAGCTTATCATGTAAAAGGTTGCCTTGCTTCACTTAGATTTACCTGAAAACACAGTATTTTCCCTAGAACCCAGTATGCACGAGGAACATGCCCTATAGGAACTACTATTTAAGTTATAATATTTCTAGTACTGAATACTCTTTCACAAATCTGCTCCTTGATCAAGTCTCATTAGAGCACAGCCAACACTCACCAGCTTTGATTAATTTAAAGAACTGTGTCCCATGCTGAGAGGTCATCCCTGTATATTAACATCAGGTTCCCACCACATCTTCTGAGATAGCAGATCTGGCAAAAACCTCAGTACCGAAGTCCTTAAGATTCCAGCAGCAGAAACACACAGCTAAGTGACACAGTGGGCCACACCTTCATATGATCCCACCCTGGCACTACAAATCAATCTCTGCATTCCACATCCCATTTCAAGAGCCAGAGTTCTTAATTCGATCACTTAATTTAGATGACAAGAGGCAGTCTGAGCATCTTCCCAAAGAATTGCACCGGGGTGATCAAACCAGAATCAGTACCAAAATGAAGCACACAGAGACCATACATTTGCTTTTTCAATCACTTATGACCAGTTAAAAAACCACTAGACAGGAGACAAGCTCAGTAGACACTGTTAGTTTTCTCCTATGTGCCACTGCAGTCAGATCTGAGGTCAAAGTTCCCAGTACTAACTGATGTTAAAATACATTTGGTAGAATAACCTGTCATCCAAAACATTAAAAGTTAACACTCATTCCCCTGACATATATAGCTGGTTTGGGTTTGGATTTTTTTGTGCAAGAAAATACTGGGTAAAAAGATCCACATTCTGCTTTCAAAAAAGCTTTGTTAAACTAGCTGTTTGACAATATCAATTATAAGACTCAAATAATAAAATTTTACATGTGTTTCAACAAATGAAGCTTAACAAAAACTTCTAACAACAGCTTGTGTTTTGTGAAAGTTGACTTCAGGGAGACTGTACCAAGGCAGTGCAACAGTTTCTGATAGGGGAAAACAAATACAAACTCCACAAAGACACAGAAAAAGGCAAGTGCATGTGAGTGGTACAGTAAATCTGAGGTCTTAACACTCATTAGGTATATACACACACAAAGAAAACCCCTAAGCCCCAAACATATCAGATACACACCAAGTATATCTGTCCTGCCCAAGGGATCTAGCATAACTGATACTTCAGGACAAGCACAAAAAAAAAAAAAAAGAGTACCACTTATTAATATTTCTGTGAAGTGCCAATTTACCCAGCAATATCTAGGCTAATAAAACTCAGATGGGGAATCCACAACTCCAAAAGAAATGCATCTTCAAAAAAATTTAGTAACTTCAACTCTTGAGTCAGATCTGAGTCAATTTAGCTCCCTCACATGAAACCCAGATTCAGAAGATTATATAACAGGGGACTGTAAAGGAAAGTAGCAGTGTACAGAGGTGAGATGCTCCCACTCCAAAATGAAGTCAGGCATCAGTCTTGTGCAACAAGAGCAGCTCTAATGAACAGGCACACATTTCAAAAAGCAATAGGCAAAACTTGTTTTACAGGAAAAGATTACTCAGGCGAGAAAAAAAAATTACAGCAAAATCAACTACGGTAAGATTCTATTCTTGTATTCTTGTTTTCCTTACTCTACTCAATTATTCCAGATGCCAGTGTTAGAGAATTCTGAAAGTACAGATTGATTAAAAGAACAAATGACAAATGCAATACCATGGGATACTTAACTGAAGCAGAAAAAATTTCACAGATTTTATCTGAGCAAATAGTCTAAAGTAAACAGCAGGTAAGCCCAAGAGAAAATTTTTAATCCGTATCAGTCACTGAAAACAAGTTATTTATGAGTGCTATTGGTCCAAGTTTGCAATGGCCACCTGACAAATTAATCTGTAAAGAGAAAGGCTAACCTACATAAAAATCTCTTTGGATGAGAAAACTGAGCACGTTAAGATAGAAATACGTCTTAAAAGAATGAACTTGTTTTACCAGAATACAATAAACCTTTTGATTCATGCATTTTGCCTCTTTAACCAAGGATATCACAAACCCATAGCCAAATAGAACAGCGATTTCTAGAAATACAACAGAATAAAGGATGCTCTGAACAACCACTTTCAAAAGTTAAACTTCCCCAGCAGTAAGTGCCACACACACAAAGAAAAGCCCTATTCTCAATGCATTCTCTTGAAGTGCCTCTCTACGCTCAGCTTCAGCTTTGGTGCTATTTTGCTGCCATATATGTACAGCACCTGAGAAAGAACTGTGCTACAGGATGCTCACTGGCTGCTGTGTAAGTACATGTGAGTTACATGCACCTGGCCACCACAAAATAGTAAAAAGTATTATGCATGTGATGTGCATGCTCCATGCAAAAGAGCACAAGCCAAGCAAAAGAAAAATTTGTATCCCACAGCATCTATCTTCTCAAGCCATCTAAGAGCTATTTTTAAGAAACAGTTATATAACTAAGTAGAACAATTTTTAGATTAACAGGTTCTATTTTCACCCCCCAGATAAGAGGATAAAGCAATATTCCAGAACAGCAGTCACGTAAACAGGCAACCTGATTTTGTTGAAATAGAAGTATGAGTGAAAATCTATACTGCCACAGGGAGTTTCTTTTGTGGTTAGTTAGCTCATATTTTAGAAGCCTAGATCTTAACTTGCATTTGCCCTTTTATGAAGGCCATCCACAGCTTCCAATTCCATTTTCCAACAACAAGCACTTAACAGTGAAGACATGAAGAAATTACATATCCCCTTAGGACCTTCTTTAAAAGTAATGGCTAAAGGGGAAAAAATACTGTGGATGTCACAATATATCTGTTCTCCTTCCTTTCTGTATCTGCAAGATACCCATACCACAAATACCATCTACTTCAACAGCTACCAGATACCTCCTTCTTGCTGGCATTATTTTTTCATCCCCAGCTAGGGATGACTCAAAAAAACCAGAGTAACGTGGCCCATCAGAACAGAAAAACAAGCACGCCCTCCAGAGGGGGATAATTCCAGGTATTTTTGCTCTCTGTAAGAGAACACCCAGTACCAGGTACCTACCCCTTTCTATACCAAGACAGATGCAAGTTGTGCTTTCTCCACAGGAAACTTATTTGTATTATCCCAACTCTCTAATTTACTTCTGTTGCCATCTCCTACAATAGCATTCCCAGATAAGCTAGGCTGATACCTTTCAGCAGCAAAACGACCTCACTTAAGACACGAAGGGCATAGGATGCGCACATGAAGAGAAACTCACACGAGAGAGTTAAGAGATGGCTCCTAATAAAAAGGACCAGAGCAAAACCTGAGGGCTCCCAGAGAGCACTATCATTCCAGAGAGTTAGAACTCAGTGGTTGACCAAGGTGTGTATCAATACCCCACATTTTCTTCATAACTACAGGTAGAAACAGAGCTCTCAATTCAATGTCAAGTAACTTTAGAAGGTTAAATCCCACTTTCAAGGAGAATGGAGTTTCTGGCTATGTTTTTCAGATAATTATCCACTTATGACAGTTTAATCCCTGTTCCTACTATGATTGTCTTTATATTGAAATGATTAATTAAAAACTAATTAAATATTAAAATACTTAGATTCAACTGGTACCTTTTCTGCACACCACAGAGCAGTAGATCTCTTGGTTCACAGCCCAGCAGGAATAGCTCTAACAGGACCAGCACCCTTCACTTTTATGCCAGGCTACTAAGTGGGGAAGACAGAACACACTTGCATTTTTTTTCCCCCAATCTCACATTCCAGCCTCGTTTCCTTCACTCATCTCCCCTAGCTGAGCCTTGCACACAGTAGTCATCCTCCAGGCTTACCTCTGTATTCCTACTTTGGGAGCCCCAGACCAAACCCATAATCACAGAACAGAATCATTTAGCTTGGAAAAGACCTTCATGATCATTGAGTCCAACCATTAACCCGGCACTATCAAGTCCCACACTAAAACTATGGCCTCAAGTGCCATATCTACATGTTCTCTTTTGAAAACCTCCAGGGATGGTGACTCAACCACTTCCCTGGGCAGTCTGTTCCAGTATTTGACAGCCCTTTAATTAGTAACTCTTTCAAGTATCACATAGACTTCTGTACAATTAGAACAAATGCACATTACTCGGATGGAAAAAGAAATCCTGTTACAGGCAGGAGCAGGTGCTGTGAGCAGCCACAGCAGTGAGGCTGCCATGGGTCCAGTGAGGCAGGAGGACACTGCTGGATGGCTTTCACTGCTCCACAGCAGGACTGTCCCTGCCTGACTCCTTCCTCCTGCTGCAGACCAAGGTCAGCCCAGGTCGCCAAGTGCAGCCAGCCTGCCTTGCTGCAGCACTGCCACTGCTGTGCACCTCTTGGAAGCACTTCACGGGCCACAAGCAATTTACTAAATACACTTTGGGAATGCCTGTATCAAGCAATGATCCCTTCCAAGGGCCAGAAATCATCCCCAGCAATCCCAAAAATTCAACTGTTGCCTCAGAAATAACTTAACTCACTGGGGAAGTCTCTCCCCTTCAGATCCTGATCCCCAAATGGTAAAAGAGATGGTAATATGTTAACAGTAGCTAACATCCAATTAGAGTAGGTCTGCTGAAGGCCTAGTAGTCCATAATTACTTACCAAGATTTGGGAAAAACCACAATATTTAAGTAAGAAATTTTAAAAACAAAACAAAACAAACCAGAAAACAACAACAAAAAAACCATATTAATAAAACCCCCATAAAGTATATACAGAAAGAAGTATAATCCAATATTGCAGAAGTTGCTTTAGCACTCTGTTTTCTAACTTTTATATTCCTGTCTTTGCTACTCTACCCTTCATTTACCATACAATAATCTCACCTTCCCTTCAAGTGTCTTGGACACTATTAAGGCTCTGATAACAAATTAACAGCCTACTCCACATATAGGTCACCATCTGGAACCCGGCTCAGGTCACAGAGGATTAACATTAAATGGATTTTAGCAGAGCTCTATATCCTACAGAAGAAGTCACTTTTTATACTTCAAAAATCAAGCATCATTATCCGTATTTTCCAAATGAAGAACAGGAGACAAACCCTTACAACAACTTGTCTAATGTCACTTAGCAAACTTTACCTGCTTCCTCCCACTGCTCTTTACACTGAGCAGTACTGGCTACCCTGGTTACCTTTTTAAATTTCACAAATTCAAGAAAAACAAAGTAAAAATAAAGTTAGGGGAAAGGAGGGTAAGACCCACCTGGAATTCTCAGCAACATTTCTATTACTAATAGCAACATTCATGAAAGCAACAGTGGCAACAAGAAGGTATGGAAGAGTTACTGGATTCCATCTCACAAAACTGATTACAATATAATAAACATGGGGAAAACCCTTTGCTTTCATGTACCATCTGGCTTTCACTATTTTGACTCCAGCTTTTAACATTCTATTTTTCAGACACATCCGTGGAGCCACAACACTAAGACATTAATAACAGAGAGTTGTTCCAATTGTAATATACAATTTACCTACAGCAGAAAACAAAGAGAGGGATTCACAGTTCCGTACTGCCCATGAACAACTCTTCTTCTAGGATCCCCAAACTTCACACAGCATGAGGACTTAATTTTAGGGGTTTTTCGGAGGACAGTTGATAAGTTTGAGCAAATGTGAATGCTATACAGGTAAAATTAGGAGTGTTAATTTTGAGGGTGATTTGTTTGAGCAAATGTGAATGCTATACAGGTAAAATTAGGAGTGTTAATTTTGAGGGTGATTTAGAACCAAATCTCACAGTCTTTGGAAGATTTCTGTACTATAAAAAAACAAGCCTCCACTACAGAAGGGAACTATTACTTCCTTATATGTCCAACATCAAAGAAGCCATGAAAGATAATTTTAAAGGCTGGGGGAAAAAAACCCCAAAAATTCATGCACGCATTAACTCTTAACAATGTTTTTTCACCTGCTAATAGTCTGTCTGTAATGTAATGACAGTTAATGAACCTGTATGCTACATTTTTTAGAAATAACCTGAAAATTAAAGGTCATTTTTGCCCTTTGACAAGACTGGCTGGAAGATCTGATTTTAACAATAAACAATGCTTAAATAATCAGAAGAGAAATGCATAATGACCAGTAGAGTCTTTTATTCCAGCTTTTCCTAATGAAGATATTTAGCTTTGGAAATATTTTCTAAAATAAATTTTAAAAAAATTAACAGCAGTTTAGAGCTTCCCCATTCTTCTGTTGGCAATCCATTTCTAAATTTTCTCCCCCCCACTTCCTGTGCCAGAGAAAAAGATAAAGTTTAGTGCCCTGACATTACAAAGACTCTAGAATATTTTACGATTAGCACACTAATTAAATGAAAGCAGTAAATCCAACTAAATCATAAAAGAAAGAAAATGTAAGTAATTAATTATGGAAAATGCTTTAACAGAATGTTTCTCATCCTGAAAGACCAGAAGTTCCTTTGCCAAATTGTATATATGTCAGGCACCATTTGGTCCACTGAATTCATCCTCCCTGGAATGAAACACACTCACTACAAATTATATCAGCAGTCCCAGATTAAAAGACTTGATCTATTGTAGATAATAACTCTGTCCTAAATCCAACTTGCATATTTGAGATGATTTCTGTAGACAATGAAGATAAAACATGCTAAAACATTCAAAACAAAAAGAAGACACTACACACACACACACAAAAAGAAATCCTTTGGCGCACTTTTGGGATTTGATTGCCATAATTCTAGAAATTCTAGATATCAATCTGGCATCTCAATTCGTAACAGCAAGGTTTACCTAGCACCTGAATGGGATGCTGGTTCACTGCCAACATGCCTCCCTGAGTACCCATCAGTACTGAACACAGCCCATCATGCTTGCACACAGCATATCACATGACATGAAAACTGATGTTAAGTGCTACTACCTGTATTGCTACCCAGTTTTAGACTTCATTTAAACAGAAGAATGGTTCACTGTTTACAGACAACTAACAAGCTTGAACACAAACAATCTGAATTAAATTTTCCTTCAAAGGGTTTAGTGATCACTTCTCTCTGCTCCCTAGGTTTACTGGGAGACAGAGTTTTTATGTCCTCTTTGTTTTCTGTGATGTGTACAATTAAAAGTTCAGAGCATGAGGTGGGAGAGCAGAAAATGTTTCAACTGCTGCTTTTGATAATGGAAAGAATTTAGTGTTTACAAATATATTTTCAGTTGTTGGCTCATTCATTTGGATATTTATAGTACTTATCACTATGGCATCTAAGCACATTAGCAGTGCTCTGATCCCCACAAAAAACCAAAACAAAACTGTTTCTTCTCTGCTCTTCATCCTATTAAGAAACACCTCAGTTAAGGTGTCACAGCATGTTCCAGGAATTAAAAATAGAGTCCTTTTCAAAAGGTAGAGTCAATTTCAGTTCTTATTTTTTGATCGGAACAAGCAGGGACCAAAGTCTATCATAAAAGTTGCTGTGGTAAACTTGAGACCTGGTATCCGGCTCTGAAATAAAGACAGTTCCATAACCACCAGCTAAGAAAGTCTGAATTGCATACTTACAGAAAGCACTTAAATTAAAAAAAAAAAAAAAAATTAAATCTGATGAATTATGTTAATAACTGGAGTCATCTTCCACCCCAGAGAAACACAAGACAGCAATTTGGCACAGTGTGGTATCCACAGTGCTCTTCGGGGTTACCCAACAGCACCAGTAAATCCCTAACATAGCAAACTGTAATGGCATTCAGCCCACATCCCAGCTTCCAGGATGAAATCTGAAACTCTGCAAAGGGTAGCAATTTTAGAAGCTACACACAGATCTTCCCATCCCCACTCAAGTGGTGTAAGGTTATTGAGCACTTCAGCTTCAGAAGAGAGGTCAAGATAAACGATTTTTGATAATCAAAACTACCATGCTTCACCTTGCACAGAGTCTTTTTATAAACACACACTGCTAAATTCTGTTTTGCATCTTGGGCTAACGATTATACACAAATTAGACACAATTACAAATTTGAAATAATGAAGCAGTAGAAAGAACTGTACCAATAACAACTATAAACACTGAATGCAAGAACAGTTTCTTAACAGTTTCTTGGAACTCTAAATATCTCTATTTACCCTGTCTTTTTGTAATGCACTTTATTTTTAGATTTTCATTTACATCCTCAGTTCCTACAGGCCAAAAACATTAATGATGTTGGAAAAACAAGCATGGTAACTGTTATGTATATATATATGCACAAAGAAACTCTCACATAATGCATATTAATAAATCTGTTTATATAAGTATATGTAATAAACTGATTTAACCAGCCTTACAAATCAGTAAGCTTCAGAAGAAAACAACAACAACAACAAAAAAATCCATGCTTCTTCAAGTCTGGTATCAGACTTCTGAAACACAGAACTCCACCAAACATTTCCTGCTCCATCAAGTCCTGCACTTCTCAACATCTGGAATAACACCCACCCATGTAAGCATCAGTCTAATTAATGTTCTTTAACTTTTACAGTAAATTAAGGGTATACTACTCTCATGGGAGTACAGTACTCCCAGAATCATATAAACATGAACTTTTGACAGTAAGTCATATGTTTTATTAATTCTACCAGACTATGCTACCTGCCAGAACTAACTAAAGTAAATATTCACACACAGTCATAATATTCCTACCTACTTTCAAATTTCCATTTCATTCCAAAACTTCAGAAGTATATAATTAAAAGATTCGGAATTTTTCATATTCCTCACCTCCTTCCAAAATAATCCATTACAATTTCCATTAAAGATTAAAAAATTGTTATTTCCATTAAAAAATTAAATTCCACTCATGGGTTAACACAAAACCTTCAATTTTTTTATTTACTCATCATGTCTACATACAGATCACATCTTCGTATCCCATAAGAGTTTGGTTACATCACTTACTGATACCATTCTTAACATGTAGAAAAACAATGCAACTCTTTCCCAAAGGAAAACAAGAAAAAAAATCAGCAGGAACAGAAGGAAGAAAGTACTTCTGCACCATCTCACAAAGACATTCTAAAAGCTGAAGTACTAGCAGTATAAATTATGGACTGTTCCTTCTTTTATTTACATAACATACTGTTCTTTTTAAGTGAAGACCCAAGTGTTACAGGAATTGAGTCATTTGGAACAGTAGAAATTAGAGATTTTAGAAAAGGAAATTTGGCCACAACAACCTTTTAGTACTTTCTTTTTTTTTTTTCTTCAGGACTGACATTGAAAAAATAGAAAAGCAACAAATTGGAGCAGCTGTGTATGTAAAACTAACCCATTTGTGCTTCCTGTACTGAAGTCCACTGTCGTAGTCTCCTCAGGGTCAACTACTAAGGTCATTTAAATACCTGATATCAAGGTGAGAAAGATTTCATGTAAAGGCCTGAATGTGGAAAGCATATCTATCCTGTGGGCTGCTTGAAGTCAGATTTGTTTCCCCCCTTTTCTTCCTGAACTCCACTAGGAGAGAGAAGATGGGGGAGTAACGAGACTTGGAAAGGAATACCAAACCTGGGGACGTTGATACGAACTGAAAGGAGAGAGAAAGTAACCTAAGATCCCATTCAGACCACATGTCCCAGGGAGAGCACACTTCCAGTTTTACAGAAGCCATGAAGCACTTCTCTCAGAACCTTTCAGAAGCTGTATTAGACAACAGATATGCAAGCAACCTCCAAAAAAAATTGTACTATTTTCACAGAATCAGAGAATGACTTGGGCTGAAAGGGCCTCAAAGATGATCTTACTCCAATCCCCCTGAAGTGTGTTTTCTTCACACGGGATTTTTTTTGATCATGAGCATTTCTCCTCCTAGTCTAAACAGGGCATAATAGTAAAACCCAAAAATTCTGCATATCTTATTTGAATTCTCAATAGTCTCTAAAAATTTTTCAACTAGACATCTTTTGGCTATTAAGATTTCTCTAACACATAAGAAGAATCGCAACCCAATTATGAATGCCCTAGTGAATCCAATTCCCTTTCTATGCACTCTGAAGATATTTTTAGATCATTTTTCTAGCTCAGCTAATTAGAATTAAAACCTTGCCATCACTCTCAACAGCAAAGTATGACTGTATGCAGGCGGCTGATGCAATGAGAAAGAAATGAGGACTTTTAACCACATCACCTTTCTAAAGAAAAGCTTACTCCCAAAACACCTCACACCCAGTTAAAAAGTGTCTGTTTCTTTAGAATTTATATGTAAGATAGAACAATAAACTACAATCCTGTCCCAAGTCTCTAGGTGCTCCTACAGAATAAAACTTACAAACAGGAAAACTGAAAACATCCTGCCACCTCATACAATATATGCTATTGTTTAAATCAAAGAAGAAAGACTGTTCTATTTTTGAAAATACAAAATATTTTTAGCCTTTGACAGGGATAGACTAATCCCTGATGGAAAAGGATGTGCCACAAAGAGTTTATCATATTAATGCAACTTAAGAAAAATGCACATAATACAGTCTTCTGATTCACTGACCAACACTAAAATCATCCTGTATGCTTAAGAATAGCAGCCCAAACACAGGGACACATTCAATGCAAGATGTATCAAAAACATATACATATATTTAAACTCTGTTTTACAGTCTTTACACTTGCTACAAACTACAGGAGATAATACAAACTAGTACACAGTTTGAGCCAGAAAAAAAAAAAGAAAATAGTGACAACCCACTCCCACCTCCCACCCCCCCCC
>VZTZ01026493.1:467788-494320 GCA_013400955.1 Drymodes brunneopygia | reverse complement strand
CCCCCCCCCCAAAAAACATAAATGTCAGATAGTTAAATCAGTTAAATGTATTTGCCACACTATTCCTGGTAGTAGCAGACAAAATAAGGACCAACAACAGAAAAACTATGGCTTGGTAGGTTCAGGCTGGACATCAGGGAAGGTACTGAGGTATCTGGGAAGGTTTTCAAGAGTCAGCAAGACGAAGTCAGGGCTGACCTGGTCTGTTTTGGTGATGATCCTGCTCTGAGCATAGGCCTGGAAACAGAAACAGTCTTTTCCCTGCAATCTTTTCCAAAACACATTCAACAGCATGAAAATATCCAGCACAAATTCCTTCTCAAGTAGGCTAAAATTCTTATTAATTTTGCATTAAAAACATCTGAAGTAAACTGTCTGCTGCCTATTTTCACATGAGGTAGGCAGTGGCATTTAAATTATCAAGTACCAGTTGAGTTGCAAGGAGCCAACCTACAATCAGGTAGAATTTGACACCAGCATTCAGGACCAGGTGTATCATTTATTTAAGAGATGACTGCCATGTCACACCTGTATTATTATCTGGCAAGATGAAAGCAGATTTTTTTCCACTTCTATGTCTTTTTCAGGGCCATACTGTCAAAGGCAGTATGTTGTGATCTCAAAATGGGAATGCCATTTCTTCTGGGACACTAAACTCATGGGAAAAAAAATCCAGGAACCTCTGCAATCCATTCATTTTGTTAGCAACATCCTTAGAAACTTTCAGTTCAATGCCATAAGAGTTAAAAAAAAATCCAGTCACATTGAGGAACAAGGCATAAATTGCAATATAAGAACACCTAACAAGGAGGGAGATGTTCATTTATGTGATTCATAAATGTAACTAATTCCTTCCAAACATATTTCATTGTTACCACTTTTTCTATTACAAGGATGAAGCACTGGGAAAAACAGCAGCACAGAAAACAGGGAACAGAAGAGGGTGCAATTCCTGAACATCACAGGAATTCAGGAAACCAGCCAAGAAGAAATTGACATAAAATTAGCAAAGTTAGTCCTGTATATTTTCTGTTTTTCATTTTTATTACGAAATACTTAGAAAAAAGCTGCAGAGAGAATTGGTGATAGAGACATATTTTGCATTAGAGGGAATAAAATATATTGCATTTTTTCCTGCCAGTCATCTTTCTGCCTTTAAGGATAGACTGCATTTTATTCCTACACAGACACTGAAGTTGCCTTCTGGGTTTCTTCTGATCTTGCTACTTAATAGACATTTTAAAAACCATATACACATACACAGAAAATACAGTTCAGATGCATAAAACCAATATTTCCTACTTGGGATGCCTCAGAAGTGTTTTTCTGCAGAAAAAGCTTGAGTATGCACTACAAAGCTATTCGTTGTATAAGCTGTATTTACTTATATAAGCTGAATAAGGCATAAAATTTTTAACCTATTGTACAGGATAACTACTCTAGAAGAACATGCTGCAGGGGCAAGAAGTGATCTCTGTGTAGCTGACAACACTTCTACAATGCTGACTTTCATGACTGCCGCTGATAGAAACAGAGTCATTGTCAGAGCAAAATCTTATCTGTCAGCCCTCTAAGAGGAAGAAAAAAACCCCAAGAGATTTCTTTCACCATATTTTGCATTGGGAAAAACCCACACCAGTTCTTTCTAAATTTGATGGGGCAAGAAGCATTTAAAATAGCAAAAAGGAAAAAAAAAAGCCCCGTAGTAATAATAATAATAATAGCTTTTAAAACAAAAACAATCCCAGTTCTCCAAGGAATTTAACATAGCAAAAGCAACAAATTTGCATATATTCTGCCTGAAAAATACAGGGCAGCTGCTAACAACTACCACTCAAGTGAGGTTACTGCAAACAAATGCCCCATGAGCAGACAGGCAAAGCAGAGGCTTTACCCCCATACCCCTAAAATCAGTCCCGACTATTCAAACTGTTTCGTTCTACCCCAAACCTGGGCTGACTACTCAGTCTTGTCATTTGCTGCGTATTTCTCACTTCCTCTTACAGATCCCTAATTCCCCTAATGTGAAGAAAGTCAGCGATGAAGGAAGTGAGATGGAGTAACCATGCTTCATGCGCAAGTGGTCTCGGCACATTGCTCTTCCTCACTGCTGCTTTTATACTGCCAAACCCAATGTAAAAACTCCATCTGACTTACTACAAAAGCTCACAGAAACACAAGCAGGCCCTGAAAAAAGTTTCCTGTAACAGCCAGCTTTTATGTTCTACCTCAAAGGCTATTTTCACAGAAATTATTTATTATCAGTACACTGAAATCATGGCTAAAATAAAGGATGACATTAAATACATTAATTGGACTTTACACCAAGAAAAAAGTTTAATCTGTGCATATATTATAGTAGAAACAGGTCTGCTGAATAAAGACTAAGAGCAAAGTATAAGCCCTCCAGAAAGGGGTAGTAATGTAAAACTGTTAAAAACCAGAGATTTACAAACTTTTCTATGGGGGATACAACCAGAGTCCTCTGTCAAGCCCCAGGCTAGAACTCCAGGCAGCAGCTACAGTTTTTTTCTGGCTAAAAGGAACTTGCAGCCTACATCCCAAATGCCTACAGTCTGTCACTAAGTGCACTATTTTGTCTATAGTAGAAAGGATAAAAAATGAGTCCTGTGATTTCTTCAGATAAGGCTGCAAAGGCTACTTGAATATGCACATTAAATATTGCCTAGCTACAGAATGTTTCCAGTGTTCACAGAATAGTCTGAGGCCACAACTGTTCCTCTCTGTGGCTTTTCTGAAACTGATGTCACTCCTGCTCCTCTTCATGAGATCCTGAGCTACAGAAATGCTGAATGCAGGCCAAAGAGTCTTCTTTGTCATTACAGTAGCAAGGAAAAGTAAAAAGTCCTCCCTGAAATCCCTCAGCAGAGATGCATAATGATGGGCATACCCAGGTCTCATGATATTAACCTAAATATATGTGAGAAAATTGTATGATGCTCCTTGTTTTCTCATCAGAATGCCAGATATACACCACATTCCAAAAATACAGCTTACAAGACATTAAAAACAACTACCTGGTATTTCACTTGAGCATGATGCACATGGAATAAGAGGCAGAAATTGTACAGTGTTTGGCTGGGAGAGAGGTCATTTCCGCCACAGCAGCCCTTGTGGTGCTTGTTTTGGTAACACAGTACAGTCTCAGCTTTTGCTGAGAAGCACTTACACGGCACCACAGCCTCTGCCACCCCAGTGAGGGGTGCACAAGAGGTTGGGAGAGGACACAGCTGGGACAGCTGACCTGAAATACCAAAGAGATTCCATGCTATAATGTCATGTTCAGCAATGAAACCGAGGGGCAGGTTTTTCTGAAGTATTTGTTGCTCAGAGACTGGCTGGGCATCAGCCTCCTGGTGGGGCTTTTACATCACAATGTTCATTTACTTTTTCTTCCATTATTAAACTGTTTTTATCTCAACCCTGAAGTTTGGGAGTTTTTTTGCTCTTCTGATCCTCTCTGCCATCCCACTATCTTATACATTCTGATACAGCTCAGCGACATAGCTCCAAAATACATGTGACAGAAATAACTTTTCACAGTAACCAAGTGAATGCCACTAAATTCTAAGTAAGCAGAACTTGTTGTCACTGAGTCATTTCCAATTACACCAACAAAAGTAATTTTTCTGAAAAACAACTACTGATGTTAGCTGAAGGCAAAATGCACCAACTTCACCGTGCAAAACACTTCCACTAGCCTGAGAAAAAACCTGCTGGTATTTTTTATGTGACAAAAACTGAGCATATTCTGAGAGCTTGTTCCTATGGAGAAACCATCACAAAAGAAGGCAAAGTATGAAGTTAAAGCAGCAGCTATTTCTCTCTGCAGAACACTAATATATGAAACTAGTGAATGTCTTTAGTTTAGTTCAAGTCAGTTTCAGATTCAGAGTATCCAAGTTCACATGGAGTATATGTCACTGTCACTTGAAGCAATTTCTCTGTCTTATTTTAGTGAAAAGTCATTAGAATAAATTTTTCCTATTAGTTAAATCCTGGGAATAGGCTACTAGAATCTGAAATGACCCTCAATTTTTATTTTTTTTTTTAAACTCCCCCAAAATAAACAGCCAAATTCTGAGCATTAATCTTTATATTCCCATCAACTATACACTTCATTCTAGCAAGCCATGGCAATACCATTTACAAGGACTAGAGTCTAATACAGGCTTAAGTGCAGTGCATATTTCTGATTGTCAGGGTAGATAATATCCAAGTAACACAATAACTCTGACTCACAGAAGGCTGGACACTGCTTCATAAGTGAGACTTGGCAAGCGCAAAGGAAGGAAACAAGGAGAAATGCCTCAAAAATGATTATTTTCTACCCTCCAAATAATTAAGCTACTTCACCAAACATATGCCAATACTTGCTAGGATCCAAGGGCATAGAGATTAACCTCAACTCAATTAAAATCAGGAACTTCCCTGAAAATCCATCATCTTACAAAATCACAGAATACACTGACTGGTGAGCAGCCAGCAATCAAGATCTAGGATCCTTGTGCTATTGCACTTTTGTGATACCCAAACTGATAGCACAATCTACATGTTTGACCTACGCATTGTCAATCCCATTATTTTTAGCAGCAGAAGAAAATCCTCCTCAAAAAACTTCATATTTAGATTTTGCCTCTAGAAATTTGGTTCTGCCTTTCACTATATTGAATAGTCATATTTATTAACTTTCCTTTTACTCCTTAATGAAAAAGAAGGCATTAGAATACCATGCTTGGGACCTGCTGGAAGAAAGAGTGATTGAAACAGCAAAACTAAATAACTTTGATTCTGGCTTTTCCATGTTCCCTGATATATAAAGAAGTACAATTCAATTGAAGTAATTAGGGTTTTATAATTCCTTAAAAAGATAATATTCCCTTAAAAATGATAGCAAAGAGACTCCTCTGGGTCTCATAACATTAAAACAAGTTCCTATTCTATCAGCTAAGCATTGCAGAGAAGTTGTTGGAAGGGTTGTTAGAAAAAGGGATTTATTAAAGTTAAACTGGCAGAACATCAACTCCTAAAAAAGTAGTAACTGATTCTCTGCACCCAATCTCTCTCTTCCAGGAAAGCAAGATCCTGTCAATTTTCACACTATTAGTTTGCAACCAGAAATGTTAAATCATGAATTGCATGTAACAATAAGGGTGAAAGATCTGCTTTATAAGGGACTTTCTACTGCACAACAAGCTTATCTGATGAAGGAAAATGTTTGGGTCTGCAAGAATCATGGGCCCTGTATCTTACCACATCAATATCTAGTTCTTATCCCTCCTGTCCAAAAGGCAAAACTCAGAATGCACACAAGGGAAAGAGCTCTGCTGGGGTTTACAGACTATTTAATTTCTGCCAAGTCCCTGATTCTCTAATTAGGTAACCCAAATAAAAGAAGTCTCAAAACCACTTAAAATATACACTTCATATTTCTTCTGTAAGTGCTACGGAAAGAATGGTTATACACAGGTTATATCACAATGGTTATTAAAAATGAAGTGCAAAAGCTCACATGAACCCAGAATAGGAAACAAACTGACAGAAAACAAATAAAAACCCCAAACACATTGCCTAGAGTTTAAACAGATATAAAATGCCTTTTAATCTTTAAATTAAAAGCACTCTGAACTACAAGGGTCAGATCTACCCAAACTAACATCCCCACATCTAGGGTTTATAAATTTCTCTCCTCAGCTCCCACAGTGCACATCAACACCATGCAATTTCAGCAGTGAAACTCCACTGCCTATTTCATTTCCTAATTTTCCTGCCTTTGCACAACATAACATACAATCAACTGAATACATTTTAACATAAAAGGTTTCTTTCTCCTGTCTTGGTCAAAATCCATCTCCTCTCCAAATCACACAGGTTTGAGCCAAACACAAGAGGCACTTGTCTTTTTTTTTTTAAATCCTGCATTTTCAAAGAGAATGAATGCTCCTGAAATTAGTATGAGTATAAAGATGAATCTAAAAGCACATGTAAGATGCTATGAAAAAAACCCAGTAAAAATGTATTTTAAATGCACATGAGGCCCATTCCCTGCATGAGGGTATTTATTAGGAATTACATATCCACACAAACAAACTCAGGCGCAACCTTCACAATTAAAGGAGATGCTAATGTTAATTCTCAAAGTTTTTGATTTTTAGTGGGCATAATAGGAAGGAAATAGCAAGACCACAATTCATTATCTGAGCATTGTTAAAAAGTGTAATAATCTGCCAATTTGTGAAAAAAATTCCCCTCTGAAAAACCCCCAGGAGCTTCTTCCCAAGCATCACATTGATAGCAGATGGCCAGCATCAAGTCTACAATTACCAGTCTGGCCTGACAGTCCCACAGACGACAATGATATTCTTTTCTTTCTGTGTATGTGTGCAGGAGGCAGCTTGAGAGATGCAGACAACTAGGTATCACAGGCAACAACCCTTTCCACTAAAAATACACATATGCAACCAATTTCCAGGCCTGTCATATGATTCCTCCATTAATCTTCATTTCACCATTAGGTTTCTCTCCTTTTCTCTTTAACACTGTCTTTTCTGCTACTTAGAAGTTTTTCAAACAAGGTGGTGGGAAATGTGTAACATCAAGCATGCAGTAGAACTGACCATTGTCAAGCATTGCCAAAGACAAACCTCATGAACTATCTGTTGTTGCAACCTTTCCCCTCTTTATTTTACTCGTCTCCCCCCACTCAGCCCAGAACAGATTATTCTCTTGCCTACAGAGAACAGAACATCTGATGAGGAGCTGCTGTTTCATTTCCTCTCCTTCATCCCACCCCTCAAATGGGGAAGCCCTCAAAAGGGGGGAGGGGATGGCACGGTTTTAATTCAAAAGCTGCGTCTTAAAATGCTATTGTGTAGCATTTGGCTGAGAGTGATTAATCTATATATAAATACAGATCATGAGAGTGCTTTATCCCCCTTACATCTCTCGGGGAAAACAAAAAAGCTTTTGCATTAATAACTATTTACTATTTCAGTTTTACACCCAGGAATTTGAATATCTGAGCAAAACTTTTATTTCGCCAAAGCCAACAACTGTTTACAAATGAAAGTAAGCAGAAAGCAAGTTATGAGCTGACAGATGCAGCAGAACGAGAGTGGAAAGGATTTTCTCATGTGCAAAAGAGGCCTGACAGACTTAACTGAGGCATTTGGACCTCTCCTCAGGAATGCCAAGCCCTCCACAGAGACTTCTGTCTCACACCGATTCAGCATTCCTTACTCCATTTCTACTAATTCTTCCTGTTCTTCCTCATTCCAGCTACCCCTTCTGCAAAATTTATCAGGCATAGAAAAATGCTGGAGCAAAGTATGCCACAGTCCTGCTGTCAGTTATTACCTGTCTCGAAAACCTTACTGGGAAATAAGTCAATGCAAGAAGGAAATCCCTCAAGCCACACTAAAGCCTAGTTCTCTCTCATTCAGGCTTATTTCCAGCATCAGGCTGTGTAGGTAGGGCAACAATGCCACTGTAGAGGCTGTATCCCCCCTTGATGAGATCACCTTTGACTAATCAAGGTTTAAACCAAACTAAGTTCTGACAGTCTTTAGATACTGTTGATTCTTCTCAAAGACCGCTGACTATGTGTCGAATGCCATGCAATAAAATGCAAATTCCTTCCCACCAGCACTGGAGATGAGAAGAGACAACATGCTTTCCTTCACGGCATGATGACCAAACTTTCTTTGCTGACACGCAATACTTGACACACACAGTGAATACCAGAAAGCATTGTCCTTTTATCAACTCCCTCAAAAGTTTCTGCTTTTTCCCACTTGGTTATCAAGTGCTGCAGTACAAGACATTACTCCTCTGTATAAATCTGGCACTTCTTGCAACTGCAATTATCAAAACATGTAACACAAGCAACCCCTTTGTGGCAGAGATGCAAGTTGATGCACACAACTCATGTAGAACTAAACTAATCAACCCTCACCAAAACAATTACTTGGCTCCAGCAAGGAAAAAACTGCATACAGTCAACAGCTTCACAAAAGTATGGTCAGCTTGTGAAAAAACACCTTTAAAATGTTTTGGATCGTTTCTCTCTCAGAAACCTACAAAACTCAGCAGTGTCAACTCACCTTCCACGCTGTCAGAACAGGAGGTACCAATCCCAGTGTCCCCGCTGTCAGAAGCTATGCTGTGTCTTCTCACAGGATTGTTTTGACTGCTTGATGAAATCGTTGAGGACTGCCACAGGGATTCAGTACCAGGTAGCCATCCCACTGAGGAATAATCCGAGCCTTTAAAAAAGAAAGCCAGAAGTCCGTCATTAGAGACATAATACAAAAATCAGCAACAAAATACCTGTCGAGATGAAAACTGAATCATATGTTTCATAGATCAAGCTTGAGACAGACTGTGTCTGAGACTTGGAGGAGTTTTTCTGTTAATTAAAATCTTTTTGCTAGATGAAAGTTTCCCAAAAATTCCAACACATATATTTTTGCTATTTAGAAACATGATCCTCAAACTATTTTTGCACTCTTTAACAAGACACTTATCATACGATTCCTATCCTAGAACTGATTCTGAATTCACAGCAGAATTTTGCATTGCAAGCCTTCAAATACAAAGAAATGAATTAATTTTAGGACAGAAACCAGTTGAAGACTTGGCCACTGAGATACAGTCCTTTTCTATTGTGCATGAACCACATGACCTAGGTGATAGAACCAGCAATAAATTGTCAACACTGACATCTTAAATAATTCCTTATGTAGCAGCACACAAGCTACCTTTGTGAGACATGTATCCATCTAGTGGCTTGTTTCATTTTGGTTATTTTTTAATTTAAATAATCATTAAAATATTACATTTTAAAACACAATTCAGAGCAGCAACTAGTTCTTCTGTTCAAGGAGTTTTTAAAGTAGGCCACACATTCTCACAGTCAACCTCAAGGGAAAATTTATGACAGAGTACAATCCCAGAAGACGATTACAATTTCCAATAGCCAATATCTAAATCTGAGCATTGTTTAAAGGCAGAATACTGATCACCACATTCGTACTCTGAACCAGCAGAGGCACATAAAGAACCATGGAAAAAAGCACGGCTGCTCTTCATTTATATATAATCACATACATACACACCCCCCTAGCACTTAGCTTTGTATAGCACTTTCAGCAGGAAATGACTCATGAAGAAGTATCAGCTCACATATAATGTCTCTTATGCTACATGCCATTATTTTTAGATCATTTAAACACTTTCAGCAGTGTCCATCCAAAGTCATAACAGCAATTTGTCTCTGCAATGACATCTGCTATTTCCAGCTGTACTTGTTTTCCAGTAAATTAAATAGTTCAGGAAACAATGTAAAAATTAATATATGTGGGTACATATATAACCCCATCCCCACATATACGAATACATACATGCTCCGTAAATAGCAGCCAAATCACCAGACCTACTAGCCAGAGCAGTAACAGCTGCTTGCCAAGCCACTTGAAAATTGAGGAATACAGTAAATTCCTGACTGCATCCTCTAGTTAACTGTACCATGACATCTGAAACAGTCTACTTTTTTGTAGGTAGGTTCTTGAAGGCCTTAAATATGCCCGTCCATCTCATTTGCCTCAGATTCATTCTCCATTGAAGTTACTGCCTCATCTTCCCTTTATTTACCTACCTTTTCTCCCAGTAATTCAAAATCACCCAATTCTCTTCCCCTTCATTCTGCTTCAGCCACACCTTGTGTAATGTATTTCCTTCTCTTCCTTGAACTTAGTTTTTCCTCTCCAAAAGTCTCTAACTATTCCAGTGAAATATCTTTCAGGTCCAAGGCTGAGGGGGACGACCAGAGGAACCAGACACGAACACACATGCCCATGGCTCACCAGTGACACCCTGTAAAGGGGTCCCAGCCAAGATTCTAATGGAATACCACTCCAGGTGTCATCCTTCATACCATCCTCTCTAAGGTACTCAAGTGTGACAGTGTTGCATACAGCTAGTGGGAAACTGGGACATTTCTTCTTCTCCTACCATCCAGCACATTTTTCACTAATGCTCTGGCCGGGAACAAAAATTTTACCATCCCTCCCTCTGAACAGGCTACTTTCCACAAGAATTCTACTTCATCCTTCTCAAGCTCCATCTAGCTATTTCAGCAAGAATAAAACTGACTTATGGAAGGCCAAGTTAATTAAATCAGAGACAGTTGTGATTTAGGAGATATTTAAAATACATTTATAGAAAAGAAATTTAGATTGATTCACCCTTTAT
The DNA here is from genome assembly GCA_013400955.1 of Drymodes brunneopygia. Classification (NCBI taxonomy): domain Eukaryota; kingdom Metazoa; phylum Chordata; class Aves; order Passeriformes; family Petroicidae; genus Drymodes; species Drymodes brunneopygia. The sequence goes on along the minus strand of VZTZ01026493.1, from coordinate 484,048 downwards.
TATGCTGTTTTCCAGTCACTCTTTGGTGACATTTCAGCTTTTAGGGCGTTACACAGGTGTTAAAAGAAATGCAGCAGATAGTTTAGTATGCAGTAGCGGTAGCATTAACACAGCATTAAGAGTCAAACCCTTTAGATCTTTTGGTTAGACAAATGCTCAGCATGTGAACCTATAACCATCCATATGCAAACCCACAAAAGGGAGAGATACTTTTCACTCTGGTGGAACTTAGAGGAATAAAAGCTAAAAATACCACAGAACAAGAGTAACTTAAGAAAGGACTTTCAGAAGTCACCTACTCTAACCTTCAATTGAAAGCAAAATAATTAGATCAGACTACTCAGGGCCCCAGCCAGCTGAGTCTTGAACACCTCCAAGGACACAGATTCCACAACTTCTCTGGTTCTTCCAGCATTTTACCACCCTCCATTCCAAGAAAATTTTCCAAACATCTCAAGAACCTCTAACATTCCAAACCTATTGTTGCAATATATCCCAAAAGATGCAACAACCCAGTGCAAGTAGACTCTGCTAAGAAACAGGGTTAACACAGTAGAGGGGGCAGACAGTTATTCCCACCAGGATCTCTGCCAGGTACTGTAAATTGAGAAAATAACAGGCACCACAAAACACCCTGCTATAATCTATTCCCAGCTTTACACCTACACACAGATAGCGTAAGGACACACCAAGCCCCAGGCGTGGTGCTGAAGCACAGGTCCAGGAGGACATGCTGGCACATCACAGAATTAATACAACACTTTTCTGGAGCACTTCTGCACCCAAGGACAGCTCAGCATCACTAAGTTAAACCATGAGGCCTGATCCTTGAGCTGGTAGGCCAGAAGAGGTAAGTGCTGGTACACAGCCATAGCTACACACAGACCAGCATGAGGACAGCAAGACTTTCCAAGCTTTGACTCAATACAGGCCAGTAGGATCCCATCTGGCTTTCCAGGGAAATACACAAGTCTACCTGCATGGTGCTCTGGGCTCCAGAAGGGTCTCTTCCCTCAGGCACTCCCCTCCCACTTCCCCTGAGATGCACAGCTGGCTGTGCACAGCAGCAAGAGTGCACCCCATGTGCCATCACCAGGATCATGCCTTTTCCTTAAAGCCATCCTGTACACACAGGCGTGGACATGGGCTGGGCTGGGGTGGAACAGTCTCATTTTTTCACCGGATTTCTACTATTGAGGAGAAGCTTCTGCATTTAAAAGGGGTATGTCCCAAGAAAGACACTTGGTTTATACTTTAGTAGGTAAACAGTATGTGGGCTTAACCTATTTTAGACATGTCAACAGAACATGGCTGAACCTGATCACTTCAAGAAATGCTTTCTCTTTGCCGCCTGACATTAAACATGCTCTTTTTTTTTTTTTTTCTAAAAAGGATAGCTAATAACATAACCCAGGAGTCTGCAGTCTTTAATGTTTCATGGAATATCCACACCATTGTGTTACCTTGCAGACCTAATGGAGATTCTGTTTCATAGAAGGCCATTACAAATGTCTGCATGAGAAAGTGAGCTCAATCAGCTTTGAAAAGCTGTATCGTAAACAGCCAAATAAAAGTACCAAGATAGTAGAAATAAACCCAGTAATTAAATCTCAACAGCAAATAACCCATCAAACAGGACCTTACACACCTCATTAGTCCAAGACATTATTTAAAAATTAATATATTACTTTCATTATTTGAAACTCACCTTCTGAGCCAAGTCCTGAAGAATCCCCAATTGCTATGCACCCTGTTCTGTGCTCCCCATCTCCTTTTTGGACAGCTCTCTGCAAATGCATGATCCTTCATGCAGCAAACAGCCTACATTAAAAGAACCAAATATAAAAGGGGAAGATACACAGGAGTCCCCACACCGCTCAGCCAGCACACCTGCCTCACCCTGCTGCTCTGATCTCAGACCTGCCAATCAAGAGCCAGCATCCATCTGCCCAAAATGCAGAGCGGGGTAAGAAAAGCAAGCAAAAATTTCTAATCAGTATTTGTGCTGCTGAATTGTATATTAGCATCCGTCTATGATCATTCTTTACTGGGTTAGAAAAATCTATCTTTCATAGGATTCACTAGAAGAGAAAAAAGTAGTGTCATCCTACCGGACTGCAGTTTCCACCAACAAACATGACAAAATACGCATAAAATCACAAAAAAAATCTCAAAAGGAGCCTTGTTTATACAAACGTTGAATGCCTCCTTAAATTTGGTCAGTTAAACATACCAACACAGTCCTCTGTTTCCAGCCTAGGCATTTAAAACAGATCCCTTTACAACCAAGTATACAAAGGGCAGGAGGTAGATTATTTATTAAAAGGGAACAGTTGTTGAAATTTCACTCCACAAAAACATGTCTCCCTTTCTGTGTGTCACAGAATGCTGTCATCTACTGCTGTCAGAAAGGCTCCCAGTTAATTCTGGATCATTACTATGCCTAATTTCAGTGGCATGCATAGATCCCCTATGATATACATACACAAAATAAAAACATCACTGTCTTTACATTTGGTTCCTAAAATACCTCTAACATGCTTGAATGTAAAGATTATAATAATAAGTGACAGCTATGATACTGTTACTTTACCTAGACACTGACTGGAAAGCAACAGCAAAAGACTTTACTGGGTTTCAAAGCAGATACATCCTGAATTAAGAATACTGATTTTTCTATTCCACACTGTGACTGACATGGATTGTGACCAGAAGTGAATCACCTATGACAGCCAGTGTAAATTTATACCGTCAAAGATTCTGAAGAAGATCTCTTTACAGTACTATTAAAACTAACTATGCAAAGCTCATTCTCATCATCATGGATGTGACCAGGCTGTACAATCGTATTTCACGCCAGGGTGGCACTGAAGTCTGCCTGAAGCCCTTTCAAGGAAACAGAGTCAGCATTCAGCTCAAAGACACTGCCAAAGTTAATCAGTTTACCCTGACCATCTGTACCTTCACCCAAAACCCTGCTAATTATGCACAAAGATCACATGTCAGTATTTTGAAAGAAGTCAACCCACCTTCAAGCCAGTTCTCCCACACCCACTCAAATAATCCCCTGACATTGCTGAACTTATTCCAGTTACATCTTCTACACCTCCCTTCTCAATAAGTTCTTTAAGGTGCCATAGCCTCTTTTGCCCTCTCTCCTGTCCCATAGGGCTGCATAGCCACACATCTTTTGAAAAGGAAAAGTCTACCAAGAAACCCACAAATGGTCTCTCAATGATACAGTTGCTGTATTAGGAAAAAACTTACTTCGGCTGGAAAATGTTTGTTTACTCATCATACCTACAGGATCATTACTGCCACAAGATTAAAGGAAATCTCACTCCTGGGTGTGCTTCATGCACAACAAGTCTTCACAAATAATATTCTATTTTTTTAACTGGTGAAAAGACAACACAGGGAGAAAAGGCAATGGAGGCAGGGGAGCCCAAAATGCTAAAAACTCTTTCTGAAAGTAGACACAAGAGCAGATGTCATACTTAAACACATTTATATAGGGCTTTATAAAAAGCTGAGAGCTAGCAATAGAATGGTGCAACAGCAGCCTCCCTCAGTCTAAGGTGAAGTAAATAATAAGGTGCAGCCATTCAATCTGATATCCTGACACAATAAAAAGATCCTGGCATGTAAGTGTTCTTTCCAGACACAGGTAAAACAAAACTTACTTCAACAAATAACTATGTCATAAATTCTTTCGAAAATAGCATTTAAAACATGGCATCCCAATCCTAACCTCCTAGACTCATACGTCCTAGGTGCACCTCATCTCCATGGTCCTTCTGCAAAACAAACTGCAACTTTTACTGATACAAATGTCCAAAACAAGTTCCAGGTCTACAATGCAGACTTTTCTCTTCCATGGAGAACAGAACACTGGAAAGAGAGGTTTCTAATGGTTTCAGGGAACGTGGCCAGATGACAGTTTCAGGATCCTTTTTTACAAATGCTCTGGAGGTGGTGGAAACTCACAGCTCTACCAGCTGGCCATGAACTAAGATACCAGAAGGTCCTAGTCCCTCTTCTCACACGAATGCAGCTGAGAGTAGGTGGATGATGCCGTTTAATCAAAGTGCAGTAAGAAGCAATGTAAAGTGGGATGAAATGACAGCCTGAACTACTAAATTTTTACATTTCAGTTTCTCAAAAGTACTCTACAGTGTCAGATAGCTAAAGTATGATTCATCCTAAGGATTCATGTCCTTTATTAGTGTGCTTTCTTGATACAGCCTGCAAGAACAATTCTAAGCATGAAGAAAGATAAAAATGTACAGATATAGAGCAAAGCAGGGAAAGAAAAATAGGAATGTGAGAGTTTAAACGGAAGAATATTGAGAGAGACCTTTTTACCGACATTTTTACTTGTAGAGGCTGATAACACTGCCTGGTATACAAAGGCTTATGCCTGTCCTCTGTATTATTAATGTGCAAAAGAATTCACTTACTAGAGAGAGAAAAAAACCATAAAATAGTAAAGGAAAAGAACAGAAGAAAGAAACTTAAAGAAGAAAATACTCAAAAGTACACATATACCTGACAGGCAATATCATGTACATAAAAAAGGCTATGGTCATATTTTAAGGAACATAAACTTATGCTTCAGTTTCTTGAGAGCTAAATTTTAAGTAGATTGTGTCACCAAACCTCCAGCTTCTTTTGCGTTTCAAATTCTTTAATAAAGGTTAAACTTTGGTTTTTCTCCCCCACAGAAGTGGCTAAATGCACAATCTCTCATCATAGATAACTGCAACTATAAAACATTTGTCTTCTATACAAAATAGTATTTCAGAGTGAACCTTCACAAGGTCTGATTTTTATGACTTTACAAATGTGTACAAGACTGTACAACAACAAGCTACAAGGTATCCCATGCAGGAAAGTATACAATTTAGAAGAAACAATGGCAACTAAAAATAATAAATAAGTCCACTGGACAGATGAACTTCTGAGAATCTTGTTTAAAAACACAATCAGGTAGCTCGCTCTCCATAACCCCTCCACCAGGGTCTACAGAAAGTAAGAGGTGAACAGCTCTGTCTTTCCACCAAAGAGTCCAGCTGGCCAGCTTATGCCGCTGGCTAAAATGGGTCTGAGCTGGGAACGCTGTTTGACATCAGAGCTAATTGGATCCACTGGTCAGCTGCCACGCAAAGGCTGCTCACCCTGCCCAGGCACACACGTGTCCTGCTTCCTAGCATAAGCCCTGCCACTCCAGAGCCTACAGAAAGTGGTTCAGGAACAAACTGTCCTCGCTTATGGAAAAGGTTATCTGCTAATTTGACTTTCTAAGCTTGCTCAGCAAGGGGTCAGACAAGAAGCAGTGCTGAGAAGGGAGTGAGAACATACAGGTCTGATGCCCAGCAGCAGCCAGGCTTATCCTACTGCCAAACTGCACATTGAGGCAGATTCTAAACTGGAGTGAGATAGGCATAAATCTCCGGCTGTCTTCACCGAGGAGGACAAAATCTGTTCAGCTAGCAGAGAGTTGTGTTCAACTGTTAACTAAAAAGGTGGCAAAATCCTTAAACTGACACAAGTATGTAATATTGGGCTTTGCCTTCCCTGACTTCTACCCTAGAAAGTATGTTAATCAAACTCAAATTCATTACACACTTTATAATTCATACACAGACAGCATTTAGTTGTAGTTATTTAGCACCAAACCAATGATTAAATTCCAAGCTTGACAGGAAAGAAAGAGGTTTGCTTTCATTTCATCACCGACAGGAGCAAGCCCAAAAACTCAGTCCAATTGTTCACGGCACTCCTGTGAGTTTTCTGCCTCCAGATAGAACATTTGCATAAAATAAAACTTCAAAATACAAACTGCAGATGTTTCTTATTTCATGTTTGGCACACAGACTACAACTATTACCTCATGCATGCTATGCTGGCTTGCCTCTTTGTTTTTGGACTCAATGCACTCTTCACCCCATGGTGAATATATAAATGATATTCCTAGTTTCCATTCACTTCCATAGAGCAACTGCAGAGGAGAAGGCTACCTTTTAAAGTGGGAAAGTTTATCAACTGCAGCATGAAGAGGGGAATGTCTAGGAAAATAAACACATTAAGTTATGCTTAAAGTTAATATAAACTTTGAATAGCAAGCCCTCAGGACATGCACTCAGTTCCTTAGGGCCTGCTAAAAAAGCTGTGTGCTTGTAGTTGATCAGTTGAATCCTCCTATGAAAAAATGTAATGATCACAGGTTATCATCTGTTTCACCCTTTCTTACAGCCTAGCTTTATTGGTATTCAAAACCAGGTAAGTTGTTCTCCAAGTTGTTTGTCATTCTAACATTTTTCTTACAAAATTACCTTTGTCCTCTCTCTCTCTGTTTAAAGGCTTTATTCAATCTCCTCTGTGCATGGGGAAAAGTGAAGTAATCCTAACTGCTAAAATGAATAAAAAAAATATTAAATGGTTTTAAGTAGCTCCCACACTTTGCAAAGTGGAACAAATAAGAGTCTAACAGCCTTACTTTAAAAAAGAAAAGTGCATCACATCTCTCCTCTTTGTAGTCAAATATCAGTTCTAAAGATATCCTTGACACTAAAATAAATGGAGAACACAGAGACTCCCCCAAAATAAAATTTCACTGAAATATTTTGCTCAAGTATGAAAAATGAAGGAAAAAAATCCTAGCACAGTTAAAGAGGTCTAATGTGCACTAGAAACACAACAGGACCTACTTTAATTGGCAAGTATCAGCAAACTGAGCCTCCAGGCTATAGTTTTAGTGCATGCTAACAGAAGTATGCACTGAGTAACAGAACCATGCAAGGGAGTTCCCACATTGTTACATTTCAGTGGAAAGGATGAAATTCTGTCTTCATGTAAGACACGAGGAGATTTTCTTTAAAACTTCCAGCGCTCATGTCACAGAGCACAGCTTTCCCCCACACTTAGTTTTATAGCTTCCTCTCACACCTATTCCATGTCAGGAAGGACAATACCCTGGAAACTGAAAAGTAGTAGTTAAAAAAAAATCCTTCACACAATACGCCATCAACTCAGGATACTTTCAGTCAAAACCAGCACTTCTTGTGTTTCTGTCTTCACAACTACAATCACCTTCAATGTAAAGCTTTACATTATAATAATTCTACCAACCACACCAAAGCCTTTCTTCAATCGGTTTGGAATTTCAGATGACGAAGAGAGCAGAAAGGAATTAAGACTGCAACTGTTAGCTTTGGTTTTGCTAAGTAGCAAAAATGATGAAGTTTTCAGCAATGTATTTCCAATGTCTTTTTGTGCTTTTAGTCAGGTCACTATACTATGTACTTTGTTTTCTTATTACCCACAGAATCATCAAGTCTTTGATCAGTGTTAGCCACCAAACTTTTATACAAAGCACTAATTCTCAACTATAAGAATGTCTCCAAAGGCACTGAGAATTGCCAAAAGGTATAAATAACTTTGCTGAAGGTAGGCATTCGGGAGAGAAGACACCATCTTGTAAGAAAAACAGACTTGAGGAAAAAAAGGTTGATTTGTTTTGAAACATTCAGAAAAGTTGCAGCTTTCCACACCATCTGGAAACTATGCTATGAAAGGAGTAAAACAAACATTAAAAACACAAGGATACCTTATAAGGAATCTCAGATCTGACTCCAGGATCATTCAAGAATGTTTCTTGTCTGAATACCACACCACTGGTCTCTAACATATCCGAAAGCTGAAAGCATCTTTTTCATTTTTACTTATATTTGCTAAGTCTACTTCAGGTATTTTAAGAAATAAAGAAGTAGTTAAGACTTTTACTTGACACTACTTGCACTGCCTTTCCTCAGCAAGACTGTGAGTCTCCTACCACCTCCTCAGTCATTATCAATTATTCTGGACTTGCTTAAACCTGTGAATCCACTAATTGGTGGAAGTTACATTGTCCAATGGAATTAATGTCACTTTTTCCTGATCCTCACTTAACCTTCCTTGGCCTTCCTGGTAAGTCTGGGGATTAACTATATACTTCCTGATGACATCTGCAGCAGCAAACCAAGACTGTGCTGGGAGATTTTTCCACTGTCCACCAGCTGATTGAAGAGCTAGTCTATTTGACTCTAAATATCCCACACTTGACAGACATCAGGATAGATTCTTCCTGCAGTGAAACAGAGAGATTCCTGTCAGATGCCTGATAGCAGGGACAGGCAACTGTAAATCCATCCTTCAGTATTTAACTTCAGTATTTTCCTGGTCCAGCTTCCCCAGTTAGTCTGCTGCAAGATTGAGCAAGTGCTAGAGTGGGCACATGGCAGGCATACGAGTGGAGGTACACAGAAGGGCGGGAGCAACTGCCCACTAGATTGCTTTAGCTGCAAAATGAAATCATGCCCTGCAATCCACCTGTATACACCCCTTCAGGTAAAACAAGGAGTTTACCTGCCGTATTTTCTGACATTTCAAAGATTATCACACCTTTAAAAAAAAAAAAATAAAAAATTCTCAAAACTCAGCCTTTTTTCTTTGTGTTACTGACTCCTTTTACAGATGGGCCTTTTGAATCTCAAAAAACAGTGGAGATCCCTGGGGAACGAGGCACAGAAAGATGCAGTGTCATTTACGGCACGGCTGGCTGCAGAGAAATAGGTCATTGAGCGTGGCTGTGCAATCAATAGGATGTTTGCACTCAGGCAACCGAGCCAGATGCTGTGGAGCACGGTGCCCAGGGAAAACCAGCATCCTCAGGGGCAATTCCACAGGGGTCAGCAGTTTCTGGGAATATGAGGGATGACGTGTCAGGACTAACACACTTGTAAGCGCATTTCAATGAGTTATTCCCTGCTGCATGTTCTCCTCCAGCCATCCACCTCTGGGCCTCTGCAGCTGATCTGCAGTGTCCCACAGGACACATTTAGTGCCTCCTCAACTTGCCCTAGACAGCAAGAAACTTCATGGAGGAGACCAGGGCAGGAGCCAGAAACTTTATTATACTTCAGTACACCTTCCCACAGTGCTGGCAGGAATAAACTTCGGGACACTGTATTTAGCATTATTCCAGAAAACAAATATCAAAACATAACGGCTTCCTCCTGAAGAAGTTTTATGGGGTGCAGCTGCCCAGACGCTGGTGGGGGCTGTAGGGAGGCCGGCGTGAGGAGCGTCCGGGGCTGCCAGGCAAAGGACACAGACGGTTCCAGACAGCTCCAAGGCAGCCACAGCAGGGCCCAGCTGAGCCCCGCCGCCATGGCTGCAGCGCCTCAGGGACAGCATTTGTTCAGAACGAGCAAAACACTTCCCATGAGCAATGAGTGAGGGAGAACAACAGTGTGAGAAACCGCCCTGTGAACCCAGAGGCAAGAGCAGGAGCAGAGGAGGAGGAGGAGAAGGAGGAGCAGGAGCTTTGAGCAAAGGTACCCTGTAAGGCCCTGGAGAGACCAGGCTGGAGCAGGGCAACAGCACAAGGAAGGAGTGTGAAGAGGAGTCGACATGGACTGACACCACAGCCGAGTCTGTTCTGCCTGTGACAGTAGCTGGCAAGCAATCTCTCTGTCTTCATCACAACTGGAGCTTTTCCATTCTATTTTCTCTCCTGTCTCACTGAGGATTGGGAGCAGCAAGAAGCTGAGTAGCAGCCAAGTCTAACCCATGGCAGAAGCCAGTAAGAAAGCCACTTTTTGAATCACAGTGAATACGCCTGAATGTGTTTTAAATCTAATCACAACCACAATGAGACTGTTTCATTGTCAGTGTACAATTCTAAGACACATTTGGCCATCCAAGAGATTACTGACAACTACAACCAAGTCAGCACTTTTTCAGCCAAAGAACCACCAGCACAGGAAGTGATAATTAGTTTAACTCTCTAACTATTAAACCACAGTCAAGTTGTATGATAAAAACAAGCATTCAAAGAGTACAGAAGACAGAGCAGTTGATATTGAACAAGAATAGTACTATCCCTCTTTCCCTTAACTAACTTGTCTACAACAAACAAGCTTTGCTTTCAACAATGGTAGATGATCATCTCTGGCTACAACCTTAAGTCATGCAATTTAGGAGACTTTCAGCAATTCTTACCACCATGCACCGTATTTTGAAACACGTGTTCTTTAACAGGTATTAAATGCCTGGCTAAAGTCTTAGCATAAATAATTTTGCTACTGTAAGGATCAATATTTGATTGACATAAATTCTAGACATTACTTGGAGAATCTACAGGTGTCTTTTTCCTACTAGCACTTCCTTCACCACCTCCCCCTAGGGCAGATAAAATGACTCAGGCTGCTTTTTACTACATATTTATTCTGTAAAAATCCTTAAAACAAATGCATTCTTCCCAAAATTATTCAAGTAATAACTACTTCCTTTAATTAAAATTTTAAAAGCACAGAACTACTGCACCCACAAGTCTATATTCAGTCAGGTAAAATGTAACATACGGGAGATCAGAACAACTGCTAACCTCCAAACCCAATATATAATACACCCTAACATCCATAATTCTTCTCCTGCCAAGCAGTTAAGACATAAGTGTTCTGCACACATTAAAAGAGTGGATGCTATATCCATAAAAGTGAGTTGCCTGGAGGGAGGAAAAAAAAAAGGCGTTGTTTTTGAAGGGAAGTAGCTCCTGCCCACCATCACTCAAACACAGAATGTCATTTGACCCCATAGTGATCTGTGAAAGACAGCAGAGGCCATTTGAGCAGCCAGTCTTGCAGCTGGAACATTACATTTTTAAGTTCGGGTGAACAATCTTTATAGTGCACCACATACAAACACATTTATACACTTATAACTGGTAACCAATTTGAAATCTACACTTGGACAAACTCACCATTTATTGCCTTGCCTAGCCTGTAAAGATAAACCTGCCTTTTCAAGGTACTTTGAAAGCTGTACCATCCCTGGCTGCAGACCTCCGTTAGCAGAGCAAGAAAACTTGTTACAGAAACCAAACCACCGACTTCTGCCCCTGCCTCCACCGCAAAGGATGCAAATGAGCATCATCAGCCCCATCCTCCTCACCCTGGCTGAGTCAGGAAGCTGCCTGTGAAGCCCATGTGTACCCCAAGAAGGCAATGCCCCACAGGCCTTAAAATGTGTTGGGATCTTATTGCTGCTGACACTTTGCTTGTGACATCATTAAATAATCTTTCAGACCCACGTGTGTCACACTGCCAGTGAGACTCAAGTACAAGGAACACAGGGAAATCACACTGCTAGGGCTCCAGGAGCAGAGGGGTACAAGCTACTATTTTTAGGGACAGTCGATAACATCCTTTTGATGTCCAGTATTACCAATGGGCAGTACTGGACAGTGGAAAGAAGCTTGACTAGAGGGAGCAGTTTACTAAAAGTAATAAATATGTGTTATTTCATTTTGAAGAGTTCTTGTTTCACTTTCCAAAGGCATCTGTTGGACACATATGGCCTAACTGAATGACTGTATACCCCAGAGGAAGAACACATCTAGATGAACACTTTCATAGTCTTAAAAGAGTTATTAACCAAGTGCGCATTTCAAAGGCTGGTCTAGATAAATAAGCAAAGGGATTAAAATGCTGTATGCCCTTCACTGCAGTTAAATTCCTACAGCACATGGGTAACTGCTGTCTTTATGGAGGTACAAACTGTGCTGCAAGGGTTTCATAAACAGTCACGTGTACAAGAAGACTGAAAGACTTAAGTCAATCATATACATTTCAAATACAGCAGTTTAATTTTTCAGGACAGGCACGGAGACTGTAAGGAGCTGATATTATTTTGCATGGGCAGCAAACTTCATCATTAAATTCACTGATTATACAAGAAGCATCTATCTAAAAAAAAATCTCAGCGGGATGCAAACAAGACAGTAAAAATTTTTTCAGAGAAGGCACTCCTATTGAACCAAAAAGCGAGTATCATTTGGAAATGAGAAGAAAGAATAAAACTGAAGGTCACAAATTAAATATGCTTCAGAAGTGTCCTTGCCTGTTACATTTTTAGATAACCAGAATTAATTTGCACTTATTACTAAAAAACTGGTAATTCCCCTGTGTAAATACAATAACTCAGTAAGCACCTAGCTTTGTAAGGGAATTGTATGATTTTCAATGATTTTCGAAAGCAAGACTTTTAAATACCCATATCCATAGATAACTTAAGTACAACTAGCAAAATAGAGGGCTTTTCAGGTAAAAAAATATGATTTATCAAGAATTATCAAGTCATTAACTGTTATACTCCAACAGAATCTACAGCAACTAGCTGCCATTAAAGTATTAAACATATCTTGACAGAAGTAAGGTTCCTTCAGCTTAAGAAATAGGTGCTTAAACTCCTACCTCCTAGTAGGACACTACTGTTCTGCAACAGAATACTTTTCCCATGAACAGCTTCCTTAAAAAAAAATAAAAAAATCTAACATGGCAGTAACAATAGCACAGGATCTTAGTAGCTGTCATTCCTTCAATAAAAATACCTGCATGGAGCTAATTAACTTCCACATCTTCAGACAGATTACAAACCCCACAAAACAGCTTCTCCACTGTTTCCCAGTAGGACAGATGAAGGAGGACACTCCTGTGTTGGAAATTATAATGCACACATCATCCCTCAAGGTTAAACCTCTATCTACCTACTTTCTAATTAACCACCACTTTCTCTTAGCTTAGCTTATCAGAAATTATATCTTTTTTCCGCCAGTTTTGCTACCTTACACTTCTACTGCTTACAGAGAAACATACATTTAAATGCTCAGGGTTAATACAAGTTCAAAAGAAATGAAGGTATGGGGGAGGAACTAGAAACAATATACAAAATTTGTTCACAAGACTTAAAGACAATTCTGACAAACAAGCAAGGCAAAACATCAATCCAATAATTCACTGATCAGAATTGCTGATAAATTCAACACAGTACTGAAACACTTTATTTGACCCCAAACAAAAGATAAAACAATGTATCAAATGTCACAATCTAAAGTTTTCTGAAACAAGCGAAAAATGAACAACAACAACCTTTGTAAAGGTCTGAAGTTAGTGTCAGAGTACATGGTGATATAACCTTTTAGTACTCCTGTCCCAAATACAAAAATCAAGAACTGAAATATCCAAAATTCCTGCAGTTTCCATGATATTAACTGAAATCTCCACACCTATTGTTCAGAATATCCACTATCTTTGCAAGCTGTAGCACAAAGATAATGTAACTCCATTCTTTTGCAGGAAGCACTAAATTATTTTTAAAAATGCTTCAGCAAGGCAAATATGTTACACATAGAAATTCATAACTTAATCACAGTACAGAAAAAAGAGAACAATGTCTTCTTTCACCTTATAGGGATGAACATTAGCCTACTTGTAGAGATTCAGGCAGCTGCTGAGAATGTCTTAGCAGCTCTTGTATTTGCAAGAAAAACCCTGTCAGTCGAAAGCAAAACAATCTCGCCATTTAAATACGTCAGATAACTGCATACACATTATACAGTCATCTTTTGCGAACCCAAAATTAAAACATAAATCCAAATTTCTAAAGGAGAAAAATTACTCCAACAGCACTACTTTGCACTTGCAATGGCAGAGCCAAACCACAGACCTCCACTTGTGATCAATTGCTTCAATAAATCAAAACATGACAAAATATTTGCAGAAGCCCTGCCAGAGTAAGACAGGTNGATTATACAAGAAGCATCTATCTAAAAAAAAATCTCAGCGGGATGCAAACAAGACAGTAAAAATTTTTTCAGAGAAGGCACTCCTATTGAACCAAAAAGCGAGTATCATTTGGAAATGAGAAGAAAGAATAAAACTGAAGGTCACAAATTAAATATGCTTCAGAAGTGTCCTTGCCTGTTACATTTTTAGATAACCAGAATTAATTTGCACTTATTACTAAAAAACTGGTAATTCCCCTGTGTAAATACAATAACTCAGTAAGCACCTAGCTTTGTAAGGGAATTGTATGATTTTCAATGATTTTCGAAAGCAAGACTTTTAAATACCCATATCCATAGATAACTTAAGTACAACTAGCAAAATAGAGGGCTTTTCAGGTAAAAAAATATGATTTATCAAGAATTATCAAGTCATTAACTGTTATACTCCAACAGAATCTACAGCAACTAGCTGCCATTAAAGNCGCCCCAGGGGCGCCACGGCCATGCTGCCGGCGCTGCCGAGCGCGGTGGGACCTGGCCGCCCCCTCGCCGGAGACAAAACTTGCTCTATTGCGCTGCCGCCGCCGCCTCCTGCCTCTCCGGCGCTGGAGCGGGGCGGGGACAGGGGNTTAACTGTTATACTCCAACAGAATCTACAGCAACTAGCTGCCATTAAAGTATTAAACATATCTTGACAGAAGTAAGGTTCCTTCAGCTTAAGAAATAGGTGCTTAAACTCCTACCTCCTAGTAGGACACTACTGTTCTGCAACAGAATACTTTTCCCATGAACAGCTTCCTTAAAAAAAAATAAAAAAATCTAACATGGCAGTAACAATAGCACAGGATCTTAGTAGCTGTCATTCCTTCAATAAAAATACCTGCATGGAGCTAATTAACTTCCACATCTTCAGACAGATTACAAACCCCACAAAACAGCTTCTCCACTGTTTCCCAGTAGGACAGATGAAGGAGGACACTCCTGTGTTGGAAATTATAATGCACACATCATCCCTCAAGGTTAAACCTCTATCTACCTACTTTCTAATTAACCACCACTTTCTCTTAGCTTAGCTTATCAGAAATTATATCTTTTTTCCGCCAGTTTTGCTACCTTACACTTCTACTGCTTACAGAGAAACATACATTTAAATGCTCAGGGTTAATACAAGTTCAAAAGAAATGAAGGTATGGGGGAGGAACTAGAAACAATATACAAAATTTGTTCACAAGACTTAAAGACAATTCTGACAAACAAGCAAGGCAAAACATCAATCCAATAATTCACTGATCAGAATTGCTGATAAATTCAACACAGTACTGAAACACTTTATTTGACCCCAAACAAAAGATAAAACAATGTATCAAATGTCACAATCTAAAGTTTTCTGAAACAAGCGAAAAATGAACAACAACAACCTTTGTAAAGGTCTGAAGTTAGTGTCAGAGTACATGGTGATATAACCTTTTAGTACTCCTGTCCCAAATACAAAAATCAAGAACTGAAATATCCAAAATTCCTGCAGTTTCCATGATATTAACTGAAATCTCCACACCTATTGTTCAGAATATCCACTATCTTTGCAAGCTGTAGCACAAAGATAATGTAACTCCATTCTTTTGCAGGAAGCACTAAATTATTTTTAAAAATGCTTCAGCAAGGCAAATATGTTACACATAGAAATTCATAACTTAATCACAGTACAGAAAAAAGAGAACAATGTCTTCTTTCACCTTATAGGGATGAACATTAGCCTACTTGTAGAGATTCAGGCAGCTGCTGAGAATGTCTTAGCAGCTCTTGTATTTGCAAGAAAAACCCTGTCAGTCGAAAGCAAAACAATCTCGCCATTTAAATACGTCAGATAACTGCATACACATTATACAGTCATCTTTTGCGAACCCAAAATTAAAACATAAATCCAAATTTCTAAAGGAGAAAAATTACTCCAACAGCACTACTTTGCACTTGCAATGGCAGAGCCAAACCACAGACCTCCACTTGTGATCAATTGCTTCAATAAATCAAAACATGACAAAATATTTGCAGAAGCCCTGCCAGAGTAAGACAGGTGATATAGTCGGTAGTATTTTCAAATCCTGAAAAGGGCATCCTGAAGAGCCGGTACCTTGCCTTACCTGCCCAAAAGCAATGCTCACATGGCTCTGCAGCCAATTCACCGGTTTTGCTCTGCCAGTTTGACAGCCGTGACGGGGGAAGCCAGCCCATCGCTTGCACAGAGCTGTTTCCCCTGGAACAACCTAACTCCAAGCATTAACATTTCAACGCATTCCTGCCAGCCTGCAGGAACTAGGCTCTAATTAATCCAGAGACAGAAAAGTGGTGGAGGAAAAAGGGGGGAAAAAAAACCAAACCAGGACTCGACCCATTTGTTCCGGTCTAAATTTAAAACGAAAAAGACATCAAGAGCTGCACGCTTCCAGCCTCTGCTTAAGGGTGCACTAACACAAATCGGGGAGGGAAGAGAAAGCCCAAAACATGGAAACGGATTATGTAGGTTAAGCTCAGCTTTTGTCATCCGCTGCAAGGTCCAGCTAAGGAAACGCTGAGCCCCCAACTGGGGCCGATTGGGCGCCAGCGGCACCGGGCCGGCCGCCGCGCCCCCTCCGGGCGCCACGTCCCCTCCGGGC
>VZTZ01026493.1:383362-467751 GCA_013400955.1 Drymodes brunneopygia | reverse complement strand
AACCCGGCCCACGGGGCGAGCTGCGGCGAGGGGCTGCGGCGGGGCCGGGTCCACACGGGCCACCCCTGCCCAGCACAACCCTGCTCAGGCCGGCCCATCCCGCCCTGCTCGGGCCCCGGAGCTGTTCCTGGGCTCGGCTTTGGTCACGTATTGGCCGCCCGCTCGCCCTGGGCTCGGGGAAGGGGCTGGTGGGCAGCGGCGTGTGCCCGTGCCCGGGGAAAGCACTGAGCTGACAGCACTTAGTGTGGTGTAAAGGTAATCGGTCAAGGAGCATGAAATGCCTCACTCCAGAGTTGCGGCGTTGGAAATACTCAAGGCCGGTATGCGCAGACTTTAGTAAGTAGAGTTCATAATAAAATCAAAAATTTTCTCTATTTTTTTTGTTTTAGTACGAAAACAATATATAAATAAAGAAGAATCGTAACATTCATTTGAACGATCAGTTCCACGAAAAGATTCACAGTAACCTCAAAAAATTTAAGCCACAGGACTGGCAAGAAAATGCTCCTGTCAGCAATAATTCAAACCCAGAAAGAGGCGCATCCCCTCTCCACGCTGCTTTGAGTCTGCTCCAAATACTTCAAAAGATAATTCTGCAATAGCAGCCTTCCTGTTACTGTTGCTTGCAACTGCAACCCAGTGGTCCCCATTTTAAACTACCTTCTGAACAAGACGCTGGCTCAGTCAGCAATCCACATTATCAAACAAAAACAAAGAGAAGGAGAAAACACTTGGACAGCTTCTAACTTCAGCATAGCCATACCAAGGTTACAAAATGCACACCCACCAAAAGAAGAAAAACAGTGCTTCAGACAGCATTGTAGATTATGATAGACATGATAGTTTAGGGAGTTGAGGTGAAACAGGATCAATTCTGTGTTTGTGTGGAGACGTTCACAGTCAATAAATAAAATAGTGTTCAAACATTTCCTGCTGACCCAATGCATTTTTAATTAGTAGCTGATGATCACAGAATAGCTTTTATCTCTTTGGAAAGTTATATGTTTTATTTCAGCACAAGACATGTTTTATTTATGCCTAGCTTGGTATTCATGATGTACTCAGTACAAAAGAGGCCTCAGAAGTTCTGGCACGAGCATGTAGAAATACTGGATGTTGTTATTTCTCTCTTTCTTATCTGTATAAAGTCCTTGTGCACTCACTGAAGACCTGACATGATGTGCATTCCTCACCAGCTTGTTTTAACTTCAGAGTGTAACTGTCTGTGGGTGTTCTGTGGGTAGAGTTGTAGAAACAGAGACTTTAAATGTTACCAAATATTGGATAAAAAACCCAAATAGTAAAACTGCAGGAGATCCTGTCAAAACCTTCAGACTCTTGCTAGAAGTCCTTGAACGACAAAAAGTCAGAAGAATTTTCGAGAAGACACAAATACTGGTTTACAGCAGAACACCAAAGTAGGAACTAAATTGTTGTTGACAACACATCAGTGAAAGTGTCCAGCCTTCAACCCTGAAGCCAACATCAATATTGAAGAATATTTGCAAAACAGATGCATGACAGGTAAACATGAATATTAGAAGAAATAGTAAAAGCTAAAGTATACTGCAAAACTTTGAAGACAGAGAAACACATAAACAGCTTAGTTCAAGACCTGTTTAAGGGACTTGACTGTGTAGCATTTGTAGCATACTATTTTGTTGGATTAGTGTGAGTACTTAGCATATTTACAGGAGGATGCAGTGAGCTGTAAGGAAGCTGAATATTAAGAAGGGGAAGGTATCTAGCCGCAGGCATAAAGAAAAATTACATCATGACTGCTAAGCACTGGATTTTGTGGTGCTGTCCTGAAATGCAGCTGCAAGAATCCAGAGGCACATCATGACTGCAGAAATCTGCATGCCTGGAAAAGGTGTGGTAACTGTTCTTCTGTCTTCTAATAAATGTCACTGCAGTGGTTTTATGTAATTTGTATTGTTGTTCATGGAAGCTTTAGTTTCCTATGCATCTCCTGTCCAGTCATGAACAATACCACAGCAGAAAAAAAAAAGGTTAAAAGGCCAAGATGAGGGTGGCAGAAAACAATCAGGTAGTCTGGCTGAATCCCCTCCTACCACAGGACTGTGTCTTCCAAGGTGTCCCCACTGGGGCATCTGCCTTTTGACAGTGCTACTGCTCAGAGCAGAAAAAAAAAAACAACTCTGCTAAAGTTTAAGCAGTCAGATAACAAAACCTGAGACACTTTCATTGTTATGATTGGATTTTAAGTTATTTTTATAGAAACTGAATATAATTAATAAAGCTTTTTCACTACACATGACCACAGTGTATCTGTCTGAAAACCAGGCCAAACTGAATCCAGTTTTACTCTATAAATAAATTTTAGCTTGTTAATGCTTTATTATCTATCCAGCAATGTTTTACATCTGCAATCTGCTTCTGTATACAGTTCTAGACCTGCATCAGTACTTGTTTTAGATTTTCAAAAATCTCTTGAAAAGTTGTGATCACTGGTCTGGACCTCCTGCAAAAAAAAAAAAAAAGAACCCATGCTATTTAATGCTGCTGAAACAATCCCCTGTTTTCATGTGGATCTCAGCTTGGCAATGCAGGACACTCCAAGTCCCTCTTCTTAACAAATCTCTTGTTCCACCTGCAAGGCCAAACCATGCAGAGGGTTTGTAGTAGTGGCTCTGTTCCACTTCCCATGCCTTTGTCCCTCTGTCCCAAGGGAGCGTGCCTATAGTAATGTGACTTACATGAGAGTAGAAACACGGAGTCATTGAGGTTGGAAAAGACCTCTAAGATCATCCAGTTCAATTGCTAAACTTGTCACTTCTTACATCTCTTGGGTTGTTAAGAATTAGGAGCATGACAATCTGTGTTCCAGTGCTGCCTCACTCAAGAGGGGTATCAAGGTCCTGATACTCATGGAAAACAGCAGCACAGTATGAGGGAAAACTAATGTAACCTTACACTTGGATAAAACTGTAAGTGGAAACAGCCTGCATCCCCAGGTAATTATTGTGAAATGTGATGCTCCAGACAATGAATGGACTCAATTTCTTAGTGTCTGAAAAGCCTTCTCCCCATATCTTTTTTTCTGACACAAACTCCACCTTCTTGGCAGAATGAACAAAGGAAAACAATAATAGAAAGTAACAGCTTAAGCACTGGTACTAGGCAGATGCTGTCTCATTAAGGTCAATTGAAGCATGTCTTATCCAAGGGTTTGTTATCTGTCTCCAGGTTCAGAAGTCACATCCCTGTTTTCCCCCTCAGTAAAAACATAATGCTTGAAGTAGAATTAAGCTGAAGCATAATCTGTGAAAGTGGCATTTTCCTTTGATTAAAGCCAGAAATAAGTTGTGTTTGTCTACACACTTGCTTTCACATTTAATAAAATTAAAATATTATTTTAAAAGCCCAAATGCAAGTACCTAAACATTGTTCTAAGAGAATGCAAACCATTTCCCCAGTCTAATTAAGACAGCAAGTCTGCTTGCATTCTATCAAAAGACAACAGTGGTATTTCTGCAAGCACATCTACATTGTAAATTACTTTGAAATTAAAATCACAAATTTTCAGTTACTGAGTTGCTTCACTAAGTACAGCAATTCTTTCCCTCCACCCACAACTTTTTCTGTTGAGCATGGTGTCCTAGCAAAGTCTTAGGAGCCTTTAAGAAGCCTTAGAGCAATTCCTCCCGTTTTCCAAAAAAATAACAATGTGTGTTACAAAGCAAGATGTTAAACTGTGTTGGGAGTCACTATCATTAAGAACAGATTAGCTTACCTAAGGACCTGCACACCTGCTGGTAGGGGCATGCTGGCCCACAAAAGACTGAAATGTTTTGCTCAAAGCACACAGAGTGCACTGCATTAACATATATAATATAACATAATATTGCATTAACAATAAATTGTGGCACCTAATATCTGCCAAGTAGGCGTAGTGAAATAACACAGTGTATACAATGTTCTTATTTTTGCCTTTTCTACAAGTGAATGAGAGTGCACATCTCACAGAGGAGCACAAGTTGATACCAGTTTGAATCTGCTTTACACTGTGCTTTCACTAACAGCTTACACCATGGGAGAGAGTCAAAGCAAGCAGCTTGTTACCATACCTATGGTTTATTACCAACATCCTGAAATAGCAGATACTTCTTAATGTTCCAGCTTTCAGCATCAGATTTTTTTACATCATGGCTGAAATTTTTTTTACATCATGGCTGAAATTTTTTTTACATCCTGGCTAAAATACCCTTTGGAGTGAGGAATTTTTCACCTTTGTATGCGTGTGTGTGTGTGGGGGGGGTATTAATTTAAAATAAGTCACAGAGAATTAAATCAACTTTGTGTTATCAACTCAGATAGTGCAGGAAGAACATATGCAGGAGTGGCATCCAGTGATGTCTAATCAGTAACTTATGAAGATAAACAGAAATTTCCCTGGTATGTTTTTCTCAAAGGGCAATTTTTTGAGTTCTGCTATTCTGTCTTCCCTTTCCGCCATCCTCCCTTCTTCCCAAAGGCAGTAGAAAAGAAGAGGAAATATAAGTGGTTTGGGAGGAGGTGGAGAGAATATGAAAAAACCAACAGGCTGGAGGCAAGTCTTCCCCCAGGCTTCTAAAGTTTGTTCCTATAAAGTTTAAGTGTCCGTACCAGAGCAGCCAGGGAGCCTCTTCCCTGTCCCCACCAGGACTTATTAACATATACAGCTTCCTTGCAAGGCATTATGCTTTCACAAAAAAATTGTTTCTCCTACTCTGCTGCATGGCTTTTTAACAGGATCTTCAGTTTTCTTGTTCTTGAGCCCACTTGAGTCACCTTCACTTTCTGTGAACACACTATCTGATTTTAGGAGCACTGATACTTTTTCTATTTGTTTCTCTGTGCTAAAACTTATGCTAAAGCCCAGGAAACTCCAGGACTGCTGCAGTTCAGGTTTTTGATCCCACTGCCGCTGACAATGTTCAAGATTTTATAGCTGGCATTTTACTTCAAGTCAGGCTTGTCTGACTCCATGTTACACACAGAAAAATGAGTGCAGGAGGATAATGCATCCAAAACTGGATGATATCGCTACACAATAATTTGCCGGGTTTTTAAAGCTTCTTTATGTATGTCAAACTCCACCTCAAATGTGAAGTAACTGCTGTATTAGAAGCACAAAAACAGCATTTAGCCCAATCTATTTAAACCTACCTGCTTTAAAGGTTAATCAAAAAGCACCCCCTTGTATGCAGTCACTGAAAGAAAGGGTCAGACCATGTAGTTCAGGTCCTCTGGCCTTTTTCCACCTCAGTGTTGAAAGGAGTAAGTCCCGTTTTCCTTCAAACATCCCCAATGAATTATATAACTTTACAGTAAATCAGACTTTTAAATTACAAGTAACTGTTAGAGGAAGACGAAACACACTACAGCACAACCAGCCAGCGATGCAACATTGTGTGAATACTTGAAAATGGAAATTTCTTCCAAGTGGCCGTCATTATCTGCTTATAGCCTGAAATATGTTGTTTGTTTATTCCAAGTCAGTAATACAACCTATGGACATTACCAGTCAGAAAATTATCTGGTCTCTTGTGTTTGAGCCAAATCCAGTACTGCTGCAAAGGGATGAAATTTCAGTAAAGTCAATGGAGTTATGCCAGTACTTAGTTTAGTCAGCTCAGTACTGTCATATGCCCATACGTAAAAGTCGGATGGAAAAATTTATTTCATGCTGCAACTATAAATACTATAACTTAATGAGGCTCCCTACCCCATTTTTTTCTCCATTAACTTTTATCCTACAAAAATCACTGACATTGTTTCTACAATAATTCATTATATACTGTATGCTAGAATAATGTATCACTATTACAATACTTCTTTTTTTCTCAGCAGTGAGAATTCCACTACTAAAATGACAAGGTATTCTATGCTGGTAGAATAAAACCCAGTTTAATTGGGCACTTTTCTGCCTACCCAGCACACCCATGCAGATGTCTCAGAACCAGCCTCCTCCCTGTACAACACTCAAGGACCAGTAGACATCAGCCGTGGCACTGCTGGGAATGCCCGGTGTGCAGAACAGGCAGCCTTAGGAAACACTCTGGTTTTGATAGGCCTGCTCTGTAAAGCATAATTTACTCATGTCTTGTGCTTTGTATCCTTCTCGCAGTAAACGAATAAACAAATAGAACACACATTTTTAGATAAACCCTTTCTGCCCAAGAAGATAGAAAATTGCTGAAATGCACAAATTGGGCTGTACTGGTTTGTATGACCACAGATTAGTTTTATGGGACCTCAGGGTTGGTATATGACATGTGTATGAATCCACCACAGTATCCTTAGACTGTTTTGCTTTTGACTTAAAATTAACACAGACGAGTGCTTATTAAAAGTAACTTTGCGGCTCTGGCTTGGCTGTAAGATCATTCTACTTTTAACACATTACTTGAGTGACTAAATTGATCTGGGAGGAGTAAACATGTAACCTTATCTTTGGTCACTTAGAAAACAACAAGAAATCAAGCTCCTAAGTGAGCATGTAACTTCCAACATATATGAGTAAAAGAAGCATAGAAGTTTAAGTATTGCTGCTTGAATTGTTAGAGAGTGTCCCACTCATTTGGGAATGCCATGGTTTAAGAATTGCACATCATGTAGTGCATTGCTGTACCATTCTAATATTGTGAGTAAGAATATCTGGTTAAAGCAATTAAAATGAAACTGAAGAATCACAATTGCAATTTTCTGGTTAGTGCAAGACAGTATGACACAAATATGCTCTATACTTTGACCATTTAGCTCTTGGCCTTACTATCTTCCGAGCCAAGCATCAGAAGGTCATCCCAGAACATGGGAATGTCTCCAGGCTTCTGAAGGAAAAGTAATTGCCATCTGTTCACAAGGTAAAAAGCTTGAAAGACCCAAACAAAATGCACTAATAGGAAAAGATAAATAGCTTAACTAAAAATTTGGTCTGGCTGCATCCTTCCAAAACAGCGTTATGCATGTTTCCAATGTGCAAATTACAAAAAAAACTCAAACTGAAACAGAAGATGACAAGCAGTCAGGAAGCCAAAATGGAGAGCAACAAAATGCATTAAGAAAGTGAAAGAGGCAGTCATACACACAACTCCTATCTGCACACTACCCCAGTGAATGCCCCGTGAAGCCAGTTCATTCATGGAAGTCCTTACTCAATGACACCACTGACAATATGTTAACTGAGCCTTTCATGGTGTTGGCCCTGCTGGAACACATCCCCAGCAGTCACCATGACAAGATCTTTACTTAGTACAGCCACTGCAGTTAACAGATAGAACAGGAAAAATAAGAAAGAAAGAAGACAGCTATAATAAAGTATCTCGAAATACAAGACAATACTCCTTGTCTTTCACTTTCATGTTTGAAGATGATTGCAGCAAGGATAAACTCTCAAAATTTGGATTAAAAACACAAGAAAACCATGCATATTGCATCATATTAAGGTAGATATCAGGAGCTAATTTTAAAAATGATGAATTGAATCACATATTTCCAAAACACATGTGCTACATTTTTATGTTACCGCTTTCAGATATTACTGATAGGCAGGAACACATAACCTCTGAAAGCTGACTCTAACAGGCCTGTAGAGTAAACTGAAATATCTAAAGCCCTAGAAGTACGTTACAAACTCTAAGGTGCAACATAACCATATGTATTCAATGCTATATATCTTTGAGCTTATACATTCCAATTTAAGTAAACCAGTCTCCCTTGCACAGAGATAAGGAAACCGAGCTGTGTAAAACAAGAACTACCAACCATTCCACTCGAATCTATATTTAGCATTTGCTGTGTCATGCTTTAATTGCTGAGACTGCCTCTGCAAAAGCATTAAAAAATCACCAGAAAAAATTGGATTATGAGGCACATTGAATGCTCAGAATAAAACTTCACCTTGAAAAAGATACGCATCAGTTCTTAAGCTCAAGTAAATTCTAAAATATGGATGAATAATCAACGTTTTGTTTCCATCAGGTACACGCTCCCAATGTAAATAATAAAAAGAACAAAAATATACTGAAACCCTCTTGGAGCTCACCATCATGAACAAAACAGAATCTGTTGGGAGTTCAAATCTGTATGAACAGAGAGGACAAGAAAATGTTGCAAGATTAGTTCCCTCTTTAAAAAGAGCAGGTAAGTTAGTAAATACAGTAACTTCCATTGAGCTAGCAAGTGAGCCAAGTTGGATAAGCAGATCCAGATATCTAACTTGAGAGGCTGTGAATTGTGTTTCCTTATCTAATGGAGTCCCTTATTTTCCCCTCACTGTTTTTTTTTTAGCATAATTTTTCATATGATTTTCAAATATAATTTGACGTGAAGTATATATAGGTACTCTCAAACTGGACCATATGGTAAAATAATCTTTATTAAAGACTCATTTATTTACAATACAGGTGAACAGTCACTGGAATGGATTTTTTTTTTTTATAGTCCTGATCAACTATATCTCTAGCTGCAAGGATTTATCAAAATTCATTTTAGTACTGCAGTATAGGGTTTTACAGCCCCTGAAACTCAGCCACATCAAACATTTCCACAGCACAGGCCTCAGGCTGCATACTGCAGGTCTTCCCTGCCTGGTGGTGATTCCATACAGAGCAGCACAATATGGATTGACAAGTTCTGTGTTTGGATTTACCAGAAAAAAAGGGGCAGATACAAGAGTCACTAGTTCAGTGTTGAAGAGGACAAGGGCTCGAGTCCTTCTGGCACTGTCTGTGGAGAAGCTCTACTTGATACATATGCAAGGTTTGCAAACCCACTTGCAAAGGCTTGAAAATTAATTTCATAGAACCATGGAATCACAGAATGGTTTGGGTTGGAAGGGATCTTAAAAGATCACCTAGTTCCAAGCCTCCAGCCACCTTGCACCTAGACCAGGTTGCTTAAAGCCCTGTCCAGCCTGGCCTCAAACACTGCCAGGGATGGGGCATCCCAATATCTTCCTAATATCTAATCTAAACCTGTCCTCTGATAGTTGAAAGCCATCCCCCTTTGTCCTATCAGTGTGACTGACTGGACCTCAGTAACGACTCCAATGATTGTATGAAGGATGAATAAGCACATTAGGACCATAGAACAAATTATCCAGTTAGTTGTGCAACTTAAATCATACAGTTTACCATCCTAGCAGAGGACAGTTTTGAAGGAATTCAGGGTAAGGTTTTCCCAAGCCCTCATCCCTCATATGGTGAGCTCTTTGCAAAATCTGTCAGAGAGGGAGAGAGAGAGAGAGTTCTCATCAAGAACAAAAAGCCAGATTTCTGAATGTGCTCTTTCCCCACCCACACCCTTATCAGCTCTATTTTTAAATTCAAAGCTAGCTCCATAGAATTTCCCGAGATTTGACAGTTGGTCACACTGTTACAGATTAAACAGAAGAGTGGCAGACTTGGCTGGACTTACTGCTTGGCACAGCAAAGAGGGAGACCTGCCCCTGCGAGCACGTCACGGTGTCAGGAAGTAGCATTTGCTGAATGGCAAATGAGTGTGATGCAGGCCTGCCCCTGTTCAGGACATACGACACAAATCCTTTCATCATATTTCAGCTTTGATGCAGGCACTGCCAACAGCTTTAGCCCTGCTCAACTACTGCAAATGAGTAGGCAACTCATTTACTGGCTTGCTTGGATCTGCAGAATAGCTGGCAAGTGCATCATCACAGTTATTCGTGACAAGCCAAGTGTGGGTGTGTGTTGAGGCTTTCAAAAAGATGGTGTAAAATATCTGTTCCTTCAGGCCTCCATGGTATATAGCCTCTCCTCAAAATCTTTCACTGTTATTCTGCCTTGCACTTTCAGACATCACTTCCAAACTCGTGGGAGTGAGTCCTGCTGTGGCCATTTCAAAGATGATGAAAACTGATCACACAACCATCCACTATGGAGTTGGGGATGGAGTCCAGGGCTCTCCATTTTTAATGTTTCCCTGTTAGACAGTGCTAAACATGCTTACTACCCAGGTATTTGTTTATTCATAGCTCAGTGAACTGATGTTTTGATTAAAATTGATTATGTTTTAACAGTGCTGTCATTATTATTAACCAGTTTCAATTCCTTTAACAGGGAGAATCCAAGCAGTGCAGTTACCTCTATGCTGTGCATGGCTCTTAGAAGAAGTATCAAAGACTAGATAAAGTTAAAAATGAGTGCACCTTTTAGAAAATTACTGTTTTCTTAATACAATTAAATACTATTGTCAGAACTTTAATTCTAGCCAGCTGGCCAATAAAGAAGCAACGGTTTTATTAGACAGAAGATTTTTATTTAAGACAGCTTTAGTTTTTCAAACAGCACAGGTTTTTCTGGCTGGCAGAGTATCAGCTTGCCTAGTGAAAAGTGTTTTCCCTTGGAAAGAAGAGATGGGTATAGGATGTACCCAAGAAAATACAATTCCTCTTGGCTGACCTAAGCAGAAGTATTGGCTTGAGTCTCTGAAAGGAGTTCTTTCTTACTGCTGGTAAGTTGTTCAGCAGCGATACAGATGGACTCTTTTTTGGTTTGGGTTGTTTTTTGAAGTTGTTTTTCTGGGTTTTGGGGGTGGGATTTGGTGTTTGTTTTTGGGTTTTTTCCCAAAAGAAAAAAAGGGAGGTTGAAATTAGCAGCAGGCTCATAACAGATTATGGAGCCTTAGCAGATGGTAATGAAGAGAGTCATGGGAGACAGAGTAGAGAAGGTGATTTTCCACATCTGCAGAAGAGAGATGATGGAAATTAAGAAGACAATTCTGAAATAACACTTACTTCCAGGCCAAAATTAAGGCATAGTTAGTTTTTCAGAAATAAGAAACAGGCTCCTGGTAGGAGGTCTGAATTTTCATTTGCCTCTTGAACAGCATGAAGTGTGCTGTCAGTTCTCACTAAATAGCAACAGTCAAGTGTAATGTTCTGGATGCTACACAGAAACATATGTATGTACCATGAAGTAGTAGGAATGTGACAGTATCAGGTTTTAGAGTTTTCATGTTCTCTTCAAAAAATCTTTGGTTCAGAAACTATTTCAACTTTCTTTGATGTAGAAGTTTTAGGCAGAAAAAATAAGTAGATTGATAAGTCTTTTTTTGCTTGCATTCATGAAGTCTGGGCAGTCAGTAGAAAGAAAGAAAGAAGAAAAGGAGAAAAAGAAAGAGGGTGAGAAGAAAGCTCTGAAAACCTTCAGATTTGGAGAGAAGATTTCTTCATCTTGGAGTGGGTAGGAGGGAGGTTTGGAGAGTAACATTATACTAATTCCTCTTCGGAATAATTTATAAAATTGGATATGCAGATAATTCACATACTGTAAGTGAAATTGGCCTGGAGACCACACAACCTAGCAGACTGCAGAGCCTCCAGAAGGCCCAGCTGTTCCTGTCCTTCAGGACACATCCTTGCTCAGTGCTTTGCAGCTTGCTTACAAGCCGAGGTCTTTTTTGTCACAGTAAACAAAGCGAAATTCAAACCAACCAGCCAACCCTGCTCATTGTCCATACATAGGGATTTCTGAGAGAGATGAAAAACAATCTCAGCTAGTCTGAAAGCAAAAGGACATTGCTTAAAGACAATTATTTCCTTCCTTCAATTTGCATTGTCCTTACTCTTACTGGTATATGGATGATTGTTAAATGAGAGAAAGACAAAATAGAAAGCCATGGAAAAAACCTAATGGACATATTCCCTTCTGGGCATTAATACAAGCAATCAAGCAGCTACTTTGGTTACCTTGTTCGTGATCTGTCCTTGTTCCCATTAGGAAGGCTTGCAATCCCTTTTACAGGGTCCCCTCCATAGTGAAACAGTGTTCAAGCACAACTATGCACTTCCAAGTGGCAGGATAGCTACCACATGTTAACAATTTCCTTCTCAAGACCTAGATACTGCAAGTGAAAAATCATGCCTTGGCTTTCTGCCTGCTTCTGTCTGGCTTAATTAGCTGATCACACCAACAATCTCAGCTGAAATGATTCTCAGTAGAAGGGTAGGGGGGAACTGCTTGGGCAGAACTGGGTGAAACTTTACACTGAGCTACTACCGTGGCAAGATCCAAGAAGAAGGGATCAAGGACTTTGGCTCAGCACCTTCTTTATCCAGACAGAATTTGAATTTTTAGAGACTGAAAGCAGGATTCTGAATAAAGCCTGATGCCTCCTAAAACTGCAATAGCTGCAGCTACACAAGTTCAGATATTGGTTTTGGGGGGTTGTTCAGGTCACTGTAAAGAAAGAGAACCACTGTAAAACTGAGAGCAAATCTTTATCACAATCTCCCGAAGTTCTTTGGATTTAGAATCACTTTGTAGCAGTGAAAATTACATTGCAGAGGAAGAATCCTAAACATTTGCTCCATTGTCTTAGCTTTATTTTTTTTTCCCTGTGACTGAGTGTTGTCAACTCAGTCATAAAAGATGATATTTTCCCTACCTCTTTACTGCTTGGTGGTGGCACTACACAGCATGGTAGCCCCACTTCTGTAGTATATTCACCAGCACAGAACTCATGTTTCTGTGCTCTGCCCGGAGGACTGTACAAAATAAAGTTTTCCATGGTCATCAAGTCAAAATGACATGTCCTCATTTCCTAATGCAACCCTGAAAGTGCTGAACAGCAGTAAAACAAACACTTAATAGTGTTTATGGTTTAAACACACTTAAGACATAGATCCTAAAGTCTTTACAAAAACAAACTGCACTTCTCAACCATCTTGCTGGAATTTTAGTGTCCATCACAATGATTTTCCAGCTACAGCTTATTTTTAGTTCAAGTCTCTACTCAATAAGCTAAGGCACACAGACTGAAAGTACATCCAATTAGCATAGTCACTTTAAATAGTTTGATTTTTTTTTTCACAATTTAAGATATGATGCATAGATCTCCAGTGGAGACATGATGGTTTATTCACATCATCCCACAGATGAAGAGAGTTCCATGTGTTTATTTGGTGCAGGGCTGGTTTACTTCAGCAGACGACTGCATATTAGCAAACTGAAAAGGAATGCAGCAGCCCATCTCCTGTAAACACCATTTGGCTATTTAAGCCTACACTGCACTAGAAATAGAATTATATCTCACAAACACCACCAAATGCCAGAGCATATAATTTATTCACTGCACGCTATATTATTTTCAAATCAGATTTTATCTGTCCCTTACTATATAAAGCTGGGGAAATATTCTCTTACACATGGAACACTGCTGCACTGAGGAATTAGACCACTTTGAAATCAATTTACAGGCTGTGCATTGAAGGTCGATCTACATGGCAGATTCAGATTTTGGTTTGGATCTTGCTCCTGGTTCAGTGAGTGACCTCAGATGTGTTTCCCAGCATTTGTTTTTGACACTGCATTTCACTGAGACTTCGCTGGTTGTGCTTTCCTCTGTCCTACACCACCTTCTGTTGCCATCTCGCATATCTCCTCCTTGCTTAAACACAAGCTCTGGAATGCTGTCTTCTCCAAGCTAAGAACAAGCTTCTCCACTATCTCTTAACATTCATGCAAACAGTGTTCATCCAGGTGAAGACCATGCAGCGAGATCTGTAGTCTGCAAACCTTCCTACAAATGCTGCCTTCTTTTGGCCTAATAAGGACCATATTCCGTTTTAGTGCCTCAACATGTAAAGATGATTCAAATAAAAAAAAAAAAAGGTTACATTTGATTCAGGCTGATAATGAAACCTTAGGACACAACCCTGTCTAATCAATCTATTTCAAATTGAGAGTTTGAAACATACTTTGGACTGTACAGTTTTGCACACAGAGGATATGATCTGGTCTTTTATGCCTCCTCCTTTAGTTAAGCTAGGTTTTCACACCGACAGCAGAGCTATTGTGTGCATGACATTTACTGCTGGAAATGGATGCTGTGTCTTGGCAATGAATGGAAAATCTGAGCATTAGCAATGAAAAGATATCTTCAGAGTGTTCCTTGGTCTCTTGTTAGTCATTCAACGTAGAGGAATTCAGCACAGAGGAAACACGCTGGGTGAATGTCAGTGTTCCCAGCTCTGCCTAAAGAATGAAAAATCCTGCTATAAACCAGAATATGGGCACTGAGCATGACAGGCTCCAGATTTTCAGTGCACACCAATAAAAACCTTCCTGACAGCAGAGTTCCAGCAATCCAGCTGGGGTTTATTTGGGAAACGTGCAGTTTTCCACATAGGAAAGTAAATTGGGATGTTTGTTTTCAGGTTGTATGGAAAAACCTAATTGCTCTGACTAATTTGTATTTAGATGCAGCTTTATAGCCTGCAGCAAGAAGACATAGCCAACAGGCTGGAAAGTATAGTGTCATCTGAACCAGAAGTTCCCCATTTTTTATAACCTCCCTTGAGAATGATGTCCATGGTCTGTGTCTGACTGGATTCCCAGGAGACAGCACAAGCTCTTTGTACAGGTATGGCTCTGAGGCTTTGCATTCACTTCCTCCTTCACCGAGTTTATATCACTTACCAACTTCACCTGAGCATGGCTTTCTGTCTGTCTGGATCACTGTCCTCTGCTGAGACAGTAAACCCTTTCCCAGCTGAAGGCAATTCCCACCATGCAACCTTTAAAAAAGTACCTCACAGCCTGGGTCACATCCCAAGCGCTGTGTGTGTGCCTGGCCACTGTGAGCACAGCCTGGCACCGCGCAGGGACTGCAGCCAGCTCCAAGCTCTGCCTGCCACAGACTCCCTCTGGATCTGATGCGTGCACAAGGATCCACAGCTTTTTCCCTTGCAGTGGCTTTTAGGTAATGACCTGAGGATGTACAGAACAAGCCACAGAACCTATGCAACGTAAAACTAACCTGGGTTACTCTCAAAAGCGTGTAATACACTGGATTTCTAGTCTAGAATTTTTATGTCTTTCAGGCCAGAGCCAAATAAAAAGAGCGAGCTTAGACAAGGCACAAGATGCCTGCCCTTAGCAATGCCATGAGGAGGATGCTCTTCTGATTGATGTGTTGTGTAATGATCTTTTGCATATACTTCTTCATGCAATTAGACTGAAAGCTGCTGTCTAAAAGACATACTGAGCATTTATGCCCAGTATTTTCTCATTTTATTCATATTGGACAATAGGGAATATATCCAGCCAGTCAAAGTGACACTTAAAGTTGCTCTTTTTGCAGTACCATCCATTATAAATGTTAGTTACAGCAGCTGTATTTAACTTCATGCTGGAAGTATAGATTAAAAAAGAATCCACATTTCAGTTGTTTACAGATTCTAAACAAAAGATAATTATTTGGCTACGGTAAAATGATCTAACAACTTATCCAAAACCTGCTTCCTTCAGAGTTTCAGGAACTCAGAGAAGGAGAGGGAGGAATTTAGTGAAATTTTTTTGCACTTCTAAAGAAGACTAAACTTAAGCAGATGCAAACAAGGATTTGACTTTCAGAAATTGTTATTTTAATTTATATTAAAAAAGAATAAAAGTTTCTCTCTTTCCTTTATGTCATTATTACAGTATACCATTACATACAGGCTTCCTGTTAGACAAAAGTTTTCTGGTACATCATGATGAGGTATAGCTTTGGCTCTTAAATGATATATAATTGTTTAATATTTACATCTTTTCACACATTTTTGCTAAATAAATTCTAGTAGTGACTGAACAGTGTGTTTACTGCATGATGCAGTTTTAAAACATGCACAAAACCAATTCTACACACAAATGTTTCTGTGGGAGAGTTAAAGCTGTAGTAATCTGGCACCAGAGCAATGGCGTGTGAGCACTTGGCAAGTTTTTATATTGGACAAGCAAGAAAATGTGGTTATCTGAAAGAAGTAATTTAGGATAAATAAAACATTTACACAAACCCAAATCTAATCAAGTTGCTTGCTTCATGAAGCATATTTACATGGGTGCTAGTACACTAGAAAAACCCACAAAGGACACACATGGACATAAAAGGAGACAAATGCATTTACAAATCACGTTACAGGTCAGTGAACAAAAGATGTTGCCCTTGACACATAGTCACTGGTCTATAAAGAGAGATGTGTGTTTAATCTTAGCCTGATTTCCAGTGGACAGATGGCATTATTTTCAAAGCCTGTGGTATCACAAGGCCTTACATCAGCATTGCCACATCTGTAGAGTAACAGCTCCCTAATAGGTAACAGGTTCCAGATGTGGTGATTTTTGCCCCTAGAACTCCCCCCAAAAATACACAGGAATATTAATGGGAAGCCAACACTGCTGCCTTTTTGGATGGTGACTCCTGTTCACTTTGGTATCCATCAAGTGCAGCGTGAATAGGCAATGCTGTGCAGCTCCCCAGGACACTGGAGGGAGGAGAGAGAGCCATCAGAGAAAATTACATCAGCTGAGCTGCAGAGCATAAACAATAGAGCCAGCAGGGCCCACTGCACCTTCCTTTGTGCCATCATGATGCCATTTGATGGAAACCAGCTGCTCTGGTCATGTTCTTCACACTATAGCCAGCCCTGCCACCAGAACACGCAGACAAGGCCCAAGTGTCTGATGCTCTCATGCTTTATTTTGTTTTCAGTAATTTCATATACTTATGTAGGTTGACATTCTTGTAATTTAAACAAAGAATCAGTATCAATAATTCTCTCAGATTTAATTTAAATGGATTTCCTTAAGCTATTCAGCACTGACAATACAGTATTAAGCCTAGGAAAATAAGACCTTTAAAAATGTATCTGCCCATTTCACAAGGAAATACATGTGAATACATCTCTAATGGTACTCCATCTCTAGTTATTCAGAAACTTCCTGTCAAAAATGAATTCTCTTGGCTTGCTTTACCAAAGGAATTGCTGCATACATGCCAAATCAACAAAGTACTGGGTAATTCATAATGATGGCTTATCAAGTAACTGATAGAAAGCGTTGCATGCGTAGGAGGACTAGACTAATCTTAGAGAAGAGAGGGATAAATGTTCAACCCTCCATTCCCAGATTTGCATTATTAGTGCCCTTATTGATGCCTAGCATCAGTGGGATAACGCTATTTTATGTTGGGGTTTTTTTTGCTGAAGAAATTAAATCAGGATCAGTTTGGATGTGGCCTTGTTCTCAGTTGAGACAGGTGGATCCCTGGGTGTCCTAGGAGATAACCAGCTCCCTGAGCTGTGCAGGGTCGTGCGGAGCCTGGCTCCTGGCAGAGTCCCTGGCCCCAAAGCTTCCCCACAGCTGCCTCCCAGACTCATCTTGCAGGGAAGAGTTGCCCCCTGTGCTGCCTGGATGCCCACTGGAGCGTGGGTGGCCTGGCAGCAGACTGAGCCAGCAGGCAGAGAGCCACATCACAAGTGAAGTCAGCTCTGAGCCAGGCTGCCTCCTCACTTGCTTCTGTGCTGAACTGGAAAGCAAAATCGGCATCTTGCTGTGGAAAACCTCGATGCCAGTGCATCAAGTGATCTCCTGCTGGAGAGGCCTGCCAGGAAGCACCTCAGCACTGTTCCTGCTGCATGGCAGAGCCACTGTGGCACAGAAAGGTGTCCAGCCAAAAGAGGGACAGGCTTTACCCTTGGAGCAGTGGGCATTTTGATGGGAGTCATGCTGCTCCTGGGCCAGGAAATGCCTGGGAACACTGTTCTTTCCTCTTTAGACCACACAACTGCACCTTGTCTTCCAAACTGGTCTGGCTCAAAAAGTGATTGTCACACTAAATTCTCCCAGGAGGAAGAGTTTTGGTTTTGTTTTTTTTTCCTTTTAGTGAGATAACAAAACATACAAACAAAAGAGATCTCACAAAAATACTTCTATGATTATTTTTCTGGAGCACTCATAAAAGCTGTTGTGTTTGGCAATGAATTTAAAAATCACTTGTGTTGTCCACATCTTTACCTTTAAATAACACTCCTAAATACTCCTGTACTGTTTTATCTGCCTGTTCCATGATGCTTGTACAGGAAAAATTACCTCATGTATTTGCACCTCCCATATTTGCACACTGTAAAGTTCATTAGAAAATAAACAGGAAAAACCACCCCTTTGAATTTTGCACAGCCTAAAGAATCTCTCAAAAAAAGACCACTGAACAAAACCTTCCTGTCATTTTATTTTTTACTTCCAAGGCCAGGTTTGGAGCATTTTTTGTACATGAATCAGTAAGGAGCCCCAGTACAGGAAGTGCAGAAGGCAGGAGCTGCAGTCTGCTCAGTAGTGGTAAGTCTCTATAGGTCCAATCTAGAGAAAGACAGGCAGAAATCCCAAGAAAGAGATGTTGTTTTACATGGACTACATGTCTATTGCACCTGTAGCTTTCTGGTTTCTTTCCACTCCTCTATATTCCTCTTAGTACTGAAAAAAAAACCAGGCTTAGGATCTAAATCCTGAGACTTCAGTGAAAGTTTTGACACAGACCTGCGTATAAGTCTTGTGAAGCCAAATGGGATTTCTATGATTCTATAATTTTTATTCTTTGTTCAATTCTCACCTTTCCCTGTGTTCTTCATAAGCAATTATACAGAAGTGCAGGATTTGTTTTACACCTCAAATCAAATTTCATTTGAAGTGCTTTAGAAAAGGAACAGACCACTTGTGCTGAAAGTCATCTCCTCCTCCTCTTTGCTTTTCCAGCATGATTGATGGCACATTTATATCCTGAAGCAAAGGGCCCTGCCAGTTCTTCTGTGTGATCTGATGTGGTGAAAATGCTCTCTGTTATCCAATTGCCAAAACATCCCAAACCAGCAAACCCAGGGATCAAAAGGAACTTAACAAACCAGGCTCCCATAGGGAGCTGCTCCTCCTCCAAAGGATTTATGGCTTTCTCTACAGATCACAAAAATATATAATGGATCAAGAAGATAACCACAACTATAAAGAAAAGAAGTCTGTGCTCTTTCATCCTATTCTAAAATGTACTACATACAAAACTATTTACTGTAATCCCTACATGAAACATTCTCTAGTTTTATACAATGTTGTAGAAACACTAGGAAAACATTTTGTATATTAAACAATGTTAAAGTTTTCACTTTTTTGTTCTGTAGCTAGTGTTTTATGGGTTTGCATGCTGAGTCTCTTCTTTAAAATTATTCTGTGCAAGTTGCTGACAAGTGTATAATATCTGCACAGTGGAAACAAAGCATTTAAAATCATGGAGCCATATTCTGCACACACTTACTTGTAAATCCCAAGTAACTCCGCTGACTTCACTGCATTTAAACTAGATTTATAATGAAATTCAGAAATTGTCCTGTACTTCCACTGATTAAGCTTCCAAGTCATTTACTTATGACCTTTTCTGAGTACAAAGACATTTTAGACAGTGTTACATAAGCATCTTGCTAGATAAAGTATGACTTCAGTTAAAAAAAAATGATGGCAACAATTACAGTTTCTCCTTCTTCAATCTCCTTTAGTACTGCTGGAGCTAGAAAAAAATACTACCTCTTCTTAAAAGCTCAGTATTATTTTCACTTGTGATCCTGTTCTCTGGCTCAAAGAAACACAATGTGCATCTAGAAACAACTTACTTGGTGATATAGTTAATCCCCAGCAAAATATCATGATTTTTTTTAAATTTAACATTATTTTCTTCAGCATCCTCTCAAATGTCCTCAAGAATACAGCTTCTAGCACTTCTCAGGAAGCTAGTCTACACTGTCTCCAGGATCTCAGTATCATGACCTGGGGCCTGTGAAATAACAACCCAGTCCAGGGCAGTATTTTTCTCTTAGTACTAAAAAAACAGGAATGGAGTAAGACAAGCCCCAAACCCTAAATCAAGATCAAGCCCTTGAGATCTACCTGAGACAATACTGTCAATACTACCTCTGGAATTTTGTTGCTTTGCACTACCCCAGATGTTTTCCTTCTGAAAAGCACTCTCCATAGCCTCTGTCATGGAGCACTGAATCTGTCTCATAGCTTCACTAGGTGATGTTAGACCCACCAAACATTCCTAACAGGACAGACGGGCCCTGAAACCTGGCTTGTTTTTGACACTACACCTGCAGAGCTCATGCACAACTGGGAGCAGTTCTGATGTGGAGTTTTGCAGTATCAGTGTAATTGCACTGGGGTGGTGCATTCAAGCAGTGGTTGCACAGCACAAGGTTTGTAACACGAATATAGAGAGTGGAGCCCAAAAAGATCATTAATTCATACATGTAAATACACACTGCACATTCTGAGTCTCTTCTTTTCTTTCTGGTCAGTTATTGGTAGAAATTTTTCAATCTGCATTGAATATCTGCATATATTTTAAACTGGAGAAGTCCTTTTGGCTGCATGGAAAAGGAGTTACTCCCTGTGTTACACTTCCATTCATGCTACTGATCAAGTTGGACTCATCAGAATCACAGAACAAGCTGTTGGAAGGGACCCTTAAAGATCACTGAGTCCCACTCCCAGCCCTCCACAGCATCATGCCAAGCCTTTTCAGTCATTTTCCATGGCAAAATAAATTCCTGCTACCACAAGCCCATGTGCATTACATACTGTGTGTTTTTACCCCTTCACCTCAGCATTTACTTTTTCCAAGCTATTTACTTTGGTATCAGCATTTATGCACTGCAGGAAGCTACTAACACATGAAACCTCCCTTTTCACAGATATGATCTCCTAATTAAACACAGAGTTAATTATCTCTGCCTTTATGACTGTGATTAATTCCAACAAGTTAACCTTTATTTTCCTTCTGTGCTCAATACAGGGAACTGCTTTGGGTGCTTGCTTATCCCACTAAAACCATTTCCCTGAACACTCCCTCCAAGCAATGGCTCTCCATAAGTTTTAGGAAGGAGGGGCTGGTTGTCTCCACAGAAGCTTTCTTGGCTCTCTAGCTCTGAAAGTCCCTCAAATCCAGGAGCTTGGGCAAAACAGAATAGGCTGAAGAAAGATGCCTCCTATCTCAGCTTCACAGTTACTGCTTCAGGTCCTGGCAATGTGAGCCAAAAGTTCCCTGACGCACAAGAAGCAAGAAGGGCTTAGGAAACATAAATGGCAGATTCCTCCAGCCTAAACACAAAATACTGCTTGAACATTGGTGGATGGACTGTATCTCACATGTGACAGATGTCCTGAGTGTGAGTTAAGAAAGACTTGGAGCTTGGCCTTTGTGTGTCTCCACTCAAGAGCTGCCAAAGCTCATCTGACAGGACACCCACAATGACACAACCAATTCAGAACCAAAGAATCATTTAGGTTGGAAAAGGCCATTAAGATCATCAAGCACCACCATAAATCTAGCACTGCCAAGACTACCAATGGAAATCGATTCAGCTTCAATAAGTTATTCTTGTTTTTCTGCTTCTGTTTTGAAACCATTTAGAGCTACCCTCTGCAGCTCATGCCTGATCACAGAGGAACTACAAGCTCAAGCAAATTAAGGCATCAACTGCAGCCCAGTGATGGCCCCAGCCTGGCCCAGCAGAGCAGCCTGTTTCCTGTCCGCCTCCTGACTTTCCACTGAACTGCCCTATGATCATCACAGTTAAACAAATAAAAGAATTTCCAGTTTAGAGAGTTTAATTATCTTTGATTTAATGCTTGTCAAAAGCTTTTTCCTCCTGTTATAACTAACGTGAAATTCCAGGAAATGATCAGTTAAACCCAAGGAGAGTCTGAGTGGACACTTGTGCTGGCTGGACACACAGATAGAGTGTCCAGCCAGGAGAGTCCCAGAACACAGTGCCATGTTAGAGCATGC
Organism: Drymodes brunneopygia; assembly: GCA_013400955.1. NCBI lineage: Eukaryota > Metazoa > Chordata > Aves > Passeriformes > Petroicidae > Drymodes > Drymodes brunneopygia. The sequence continues at coordinate 446,136 of VZTZ01026493.1, read as the reverse complement.
TGCTTGATAAAATAATACTATTTTCTGCCATATTCTAATTCATAATATGTAACTTTTCCCTGTCTCCCCATCCACAGCCATGGGATCTCCCTGGTTCCTGGCCCTGTGGGAGGAGGGTGAGGTGGGTGCCCCACGCTGAGTCACAGAACCCTGTGGAGGTGTCACACATCACTTGGCCTCCAGCCTGGGATATCTGCCTCTCCAGATGCCAGTGCCAGGCCACAAGTCCTGATGCAGGAAGTGTGGCCCTTAAGGAATCTGCTCTGCTTCCCAGGCTTAAAAGCAGGGAATGAAAGGAGAATAAAAGCCCCTCTCCAAAGCAGACTCTCTCTGACACCCCGTGTTTGTGTAATCTCAGTCTCTTGGCTGGGGCCTGTGGAGTTGTGCCAGCAGGAATACCAACACAGGGTTACTCTTCCTCACCATCTCCAGCAGTACTGCTCACCAGAGATGTGTTACTTTCACAAGTGTAAGATAATCTCCAAAACAAAGGATTTAAATATACGTTACTAATCTAATTTGGATTCTGTCCAGAAGAACTAAACAAAGGCCTTTTAAATAATAAGATAACAATAACAAAATCATACTATTGTGTTTTAAAAATATTTATTCAAAACTGTAAGAAATAACTGCTCTAAACATTCAGGCACGTACCAGAAGTTCTATCATTTGGGCACATATTTTATGGTTTTTTTTTGAGACTAACTCTTTGATTATATTTTTTTCTGCTCAGTTTCTCATGAGCCTGGCTGGTTTTTTCCCATTCCGTGCCCATCTGTGGTTAATCACATTCTCTTTGCAGCTTCCTCCTCACTTTACTTGGATGTCCTCTTCTGGGGTCATGCCTTCACCTTCTCACCATCTGCCTTGCTTGAGTGTTTGCTGAGAGAAGCTTTTCTTGCTATGGGACTTCTGAACTGATGGCCCCCTCTGCTCCCCTCCAGATCTGCCCACAGGAGCTTTGGAAAACTGAGTTAATGAGCGTGGACAGCATCATTTTAAAAGGTGCAGGCAGCTTACCTAAAGATGCACTTTTACAGGATCAAAGCCTCTGCAGGAGTAAAGACACCTCTTGGCCTGAAAACAGAGCTCTTTCATGAGAGTTTTTGTGCTTAACCTTTTATAATGTTCTGTTCTGTAAATTACAGTAAAACCAAATTCTGTTATTTGAAACTAACCCTCCTCATCACACCAGCATTTACTGAATTATGTGCTGAAAGCTCCAATTGCAACCACTTGAGTGATGGGATAGGACTGGCTACAAAGTCAGCTGGCAACATTAGGAGGGCTGTTTTGGTTGCTGCCAGCAGCTAAATCACTTTAGCCCACTGCCATGCTTCCCTAGGAACCTACTGCAGGGCCAGGTGTAAAAAAATGTGATGAAACAAAAAAGTCTCCAAATAATGCAATTGCTCACACCCACACCCACAAAAGGGAAATATTTATAAACAATTCTGCCTATATTTATGTGGTTTCCATGGCTCTCCTCTGTCAGACACCATCTGTGCTTTTCCTGAGATCATCTTCCATCGCTGCACTCACTCTCTGCCTGTAACTTTTCAGGGGTAAGGGAGGGATTTAGTTCAAAATTTTGACTGAACAAACCGAAGAAACGTTACTCATCCATGATGACATATTTAGCTAACTTATTGTAACATCTCATACCTGAGTGGGGCAAAAAATGCAGAAAATGTCAATGGTGACAGCAAAGCCCCTTTGTCTCCCCCAAAACATCTTAAGGTGTGCTGTGTCAGGCAAATTTTCCTGCTGGAACTTGGTTCTGAGTGAGGAGGCTACTGTGTAAAAGGGGGTCAGAAAAGGTCAACCTGTTTCCCTGAATGTCCAGCAGAAGGACAGTCTTATGTCCCACAAAAATCAGGCCGACCCTGTGTCCAGGAACTGTTTCCTGCCCTTATTCTTGCACATGACCTGCATTTTAGGAGCAGGGTAGCTCTCCAAACACCATTCGTACTGAATTGTGCTGCTATTCCGTAGGGAATGGCAACTGTTGTGCAGTGTTTCCAGCAGATTAATGGCTGGATGGGAGCAAATGGTGATCCATAAGTAAGGTGAAGGATATTAACTCCAAACAGTCACTAAATCTTTAGGAAATGCCCTGACCTCTGTTGGTTATTGCTGTAAAAACTGGGGAAAAAAAAAATCCCAGGCATTTTTTCTCTATGACATAACCACCACTGGTATGCATAGAATATATATTAGTAAATCCTCTGGCTCTCGCTCTGTTCTCTAGTCAACATAATTTGCTATTTTGGGGGAAATACATGCTAATGTGCTGGGAGGAGTGAGGGAAGGAAACCATTATTGCTTTGAAAACCACAGTCAGAAATGAAGGCTCAGTTTCTCATTTTCTAAAGTGTCTTTACTTCTCTATAGCATCACTTCTCAAATTCTTATTGTTGTTTGGAACCTTAGGATCCAATCCTTGGAGCCATTTACTTCATCCCTTCCCCTGGGTAGCTCCTGTTATTTTTATCTTGGAGGATTCACAAGAATAAAACCGTAGGGTGTTTGTGTGATGTAAATGTGTGTGCAGAGGAGGAAATGAGAGCAGAAATGCGCCATCAGCATTTGAGATGGGTTATTGTGGCACAGACAGCCAGCAAGCAGCTCTGGATGTAGATGGTGATGGACAAAGTGGGCAAAACTACACCTCTGCTTGAAGAGCGAGTTATAAAAGTGAGAAGCTTAAAAGGAAGGTAGCTACTTCCACTTAATTCTTAGCACTTTACTGAGGTCTTTATTGTGCAACCTTTTCTCCCCCATGCACTTCATCCAGTGTGTGCTCCTCCAACCAATCTGCTTTATGGACATTTTATTGCTTTTAAGAGCCTCTCAGAAGATGCTTCAGCTTGTGTGAGGACTAACAAGATTTCAATGCTCGTCCTTGCTCCTCACAAGGCATCACTGCACAAACTACTCCAAGGAATTCTGTCAGAAGGGACACCATGCTGTTGCCCATAAATCTAAGGGCAGCAGAGAGAAAAAAATAAAACTATGATGACACTAAGTGATACAAGTTAATTAAATAAAGCAGATGAGTATTTTAACAAAAGCTCTCCTGCCACACAAGTCAGCAGTATTTTAAAGATAAAGCTATTGTATTTCCATCAGAGTCAGCAGTAGATGCAATAGTCTCCTGGCAGGCTGTTGAGAAGGAGATGGAGGCAAGACCAATGCCTGAAATTATTTGGAGGATGATGAAGGCATTGTTTGGTCCAGCCCCAGTTTAGGTACTGATGATGCACAATGGAAAATATCTTCTCTTTAAAAGTTTTGGTAGCAATTTTTGATTAAAGGCAAACACTAGAACTGTATTATTAGAGCAAATTTTGTTACAGGGTCCAGGGAGAGTTGCAAGATTTAATAGATCTGCTCCAATCATTTATAGATGGAACTAAATTGCAACACATGCCACTCTTTCTATCCTTTTTTGTTAATCCTCTTCTCTGCTTTCTCAAGACTGTTCACAAATGCTAAGTTCATTGACAGTGAAACTTGCTTTTTTACAGGTGTTGCTTGGACTTAGAATCATAGAACCATAGAATAAACTGAGCTGGAAGTGACCCATCAGGACCATCAAACCCAACTCCTGGCACTGCACAAGACACCCCAAGAGTCACATCATGTGCCTGAGAGTGTTGTCCAAATCCTTCTTGAGCTCTGTCAGACTGGTGCTGTGCCCACTTCCCTGTTCCAGTGTCCATTACTGCATGCATTCCCAGGGACTCGTAAACCACAGGTTGAAAGTTGGTGATCTCCCCCTCTGTAGAGACCTTGCATAAGCCAAGAGCACCTCCACTGTGTTCCCTGCCTCTGCCTTTTCACAGGCCAGGATATTTTCTGCTATCAAGGATACCTTAACCACATTCATTGTGTATTCAAGGCAGAGCTTTTTAAGGACCTCAAGATATTCCTCTGCATTTTGTTCTGGCCTTGTGCCAAAAGCTTATGGCTCGCCATCTTCTCACAGCCCAGTTTTATCATAGGTATCTCTGGCATGTTCTACTAATGCCTTGATTTCCCTTCACTGCCTATGCTGCTATGAAGTCCCAGGAGATTTGCTGGAACCTTTGTCAATGAGATAAACAAGAGGCAAGTGAGTTTTTTGGAAGAAACACTCATGATACTGTCAATACCAGATGGATTTTTTCAGGTCAGTTTTCTATTTAGCTTGAGCATAATAATGCACATGTAGATGATGTAGCAGAAGCTTTTGAAGAGAAACAATAATGCACTTACTGGGTTTTGGTTTTGGCTGCAGTTACTCCTGCAAGCTCTCAGCACCTGGATAGTTCAAACAGCACTTGGTACACAAACATTTCTCTCAAACTGCTTTCTAGACCCCTTGCAGCAGAGCCATTTGGTCTCCTGAAGCATACAGATAATATGAATGGATTTCATACAGATGAGGCACATAACAGATACAGAACAGCTGAACTCTGAGCTCCTCTAGCACCTTCACAAGTTCTTTCAAAACAGAGTCTGTCTGTATGTGACAATCAGGGGGCTTACCAACTCTAAACTTCATTAGCTCATAACAAAAAATAAACTAAAAAGTATCACTTAAACTTCAGAGAGACTTTGTAAAATAAATAAAGATTTTTGCTCTGTATAAACTCTTGGCAAAAGCATCTAGTTTAGAGTAGGCATGAGTTTTATGAAAGGTACAGCAAAAAATCTAAACCTACATGCATTATGATACAAAATGCATTTTGTGAATTAGAGGAGCCCTGGGCAAAGAGACAAGCACAGAATCATGTGGCAGACCAAATGCATTATTTATTATTTAGTAGGGCTTCTGTAATACAACTCCATACATTGACTTATTTATGAAGTGAAGTAAGAAAGAAATTGAATTCTTGTGTGAAGAAAATAAGGTTTTATATTCTGCTACTATGCCAGCAAAAATTGAAATGAACAAACATGAGCTGAAAAGATGTCATAATGTTCTTAGCCACTGCTTAGGAAATATTGACTGAAGCACATCAAAGCAAATGAAGGAAGTTGCATATAGTAATGGTGTAAGATGACACCCAGCTTCTGGTTTCTCAGGCCGTGCACTAAAGGCAGCAGGAATGAGAGCTCCCTTTTGCATGAAACTCATCCTCCTCCTGAGCATCCATGGCAAACCATTCACACCACTGCCAGGCTTGGCACTGACGGAGATTTGGGCTGGCACCACCAGCGCTAAGCTACAACAGTCCTTTCAAATAAAATTTGCCACCAGGCAGCAGGAAGGTGACTCAGAGTGCAAGATCCTGTTCTCCACACTTGTCTGACTGTGAGACCCTGCTGGCACTGTCAGAGGTGATGCCAAGAGCACCAAATCTAATGGTAGTTTCTCTGACACGAAGCCTTTTGGAGACTCACAGGAGACAAGGGAGACAAGATGAATAGAGGCACTGAAAAACACCCTCTCTCTTCTTCACATCAGAGTCAGAGTGTCCATATAGTGTCTGTGACTCTCCTGGAGAGCAGCTTTCTGGCTTCCCACTGTCTGACATTGTATTCCTAACTCTGCATCTGAAGTACCTAACTCTCACAGTTCACTGAAATACAGTGTGATGCCCAAGGGCTGTACATTTCTCTCTACTTCACCTCAGAAAGGGAAATTAGTCCCTATTACTAAGGCTACCATTATAAGTTTCTGGGTTTTGCAATTCTTCACATAAACTACAGGGATTGTCTTGGGCTTTCATGTGTCACTTCATGATTTGAATTAGTGTAAATGTATAGGGGAGTATTTTACTTCACTTAATTTTAAGCAGATGAATCCTTAAAGTGATGCTGCAAAAAACCCCAAAGTATCACTGATGAGCATATAACTAAAGAATTCATTTTCTCTGTTACTCATTTCACACACTAAATCATAATAATTTTTACTCTCCTTTTTTTTTGCATTTGCCACTTTTCAAGTTAATGGCTTTGTTTCCTTTTCTAAGTCTCACTTTTTCTAGAAGTAGCAATGAAAGATTTGCTTGAGTAAACTGAAACTTAAAAACTGATCAGACACATGTTAAAGAAATTAAAACCTTTTGGGTGAGTGGAAAGAAGAGTGCCACAATTGATTAATCACTTTTAAAAGTGGTGGTACATGGCATCAAGGGCTTCCAGACATTCAGACACAGAGGAAAATTTGGAGTGCAGAGGACACGCTGAGGCTCTGCTCTTCTGAAAAGAACAGCCCCTCTGTGGCTTGCTCTGCCTTGGCTTAGTTCCTGCATTACCAGCAAAACAACTGCCTAGCAACTCAGCTTTTCCCACAACATTTCCTGTGTGCCCAGAAAAATAGGATAGCACCTAATATTCTCTCTGGAAAATCCCCTTGCTTGAGAGCTGTATCCAGCCCTCTGTACACATGGGAGCTGTGACCAGCAAGGTAACTGCTGTCGTGACAGAGAGGACAGGCAAAGTCAAACCAGCCCCCTGATCCCTGCTGCAAGTTGTGCAGGTTATCTGCTCATCAGACAGACAGCAAACTTGCTGCTCGCCTCTGCTGCATCTCCCCAAACAAAGGCAGGAAGCCATGGCTGTCAGCAAAAAGGTACAGACATCCTTCCTGTTGAGAGCCCTGTTTTGTGAACTGTGAGGGAGCTCTTCTAGCACACACTTTACAACTGTCGGGAGAGTCCATCCGAAGGCGTAAATTATTCAGCCCTTTAAAAAAAAATAGTGCTGGCTTGAACATGTGGAATTGTTTTTTCAGTTACTGCCTTTAAGAAACATTTACAGTCATACAGCAGATTTACTGATAGTTACATTTTCTTATCTGACATCACAGCTGCAGCAGTGTCTTGCAACTCAATATTTAAGTCACTTCACTCACAGTTTCAGCACCAGTAAAAAAAGAGCTGCCTTGAATGTTCTGCAGCTGTTTCTGAGCAACATGCTGAGGGGACCACAGAATACACAGTTTTGCCCATATGTTCTCTGGAAGCACAAGCCTTCTCATCCCTCCAAATGTTTGAGAAGAACTGTAAATAAGCTCTAATCAGCATAATTAAGAAAGCACTCTTAACCAAACACGCAGAAATTAGGGCAGCAACTTACTTGCCGTCTTCATAACTTCCTCAGGAACATTGTCTTTTCAAATGAGTGCAACAGGAAATTGTGGTGATTACGGGAGAGCTGCACGACTGCAGCTCAAACCACGCACTGCAAAGTGCAGAGGCAGTCAGCACTGGATTGGTAACAACAACAGGCAGCCACCTCCCCTTCTTCTTGTACTTTGCATGTAAATCTTAAACTGACGCCATGTGGAGAGAAGTGACTCTAACAAAGATCTACAAGAAATATGTCTGTGGAAAGGCTTTGTTACTCAGAGCTCTGTGCTCAGAATTGCAATGCTTACCTCTGTGAAGTGCTCCCAGACCTACAGATGAAAAGCATCCTAGTCCTGCTGCCATTTAACATTTATTTTATCTGGACAGGTGTTTACTGTCTTTATTAAAGGCAATACTGACTTTTAGGTTCTCTTTGTGACATAGGGATGAACTTGGACCTCTCTTGCCCTGCCTTTTGCTGCAGTGTGGTAGACATGTGCATGCTCAAGGGTTGAGTAGGTCCAAAGACATCTCCACATGGCCTTGCATTCTCTGCTGAGGCAGAACTTTGCCCATAAGTGAATCAGCACCCTGCTCCTACCTTCTTAAACAGGGTTTCATGGTAGGGCAGACAGCTCACTGAATCTGTGCCAGTGTCCCACAGCCTTTTAGACAGGAACTACAATCTCTTTTTTGTTTCTGAATTAGCAGATGCAGAGAGCTACCACTAATATCCAGCTCACAGAAATATGCATGTAAGACTGGGAACTCATGGAAAAGCTCTGACACCATCAGATACTGCAGACATGTGGCATGTCTTTGATAACTGGATTGCCTCACCAGGGTTTATACTTTCAGCTCTGCATTTTTGTCAGACAGTTTAGTACCCGCTGAATGGTTAGATAAGGTAGAGATCAGCAGCAGAGCAACAAACTATTCATGCAAGTGGATGAAATGTTTGTAACTAAGTTGTAACTGCAAGAACAGCTGAAAAATCTTGCAGAGATGTGGTTGCAAAAGAGGTCAGAATTACAGAAAAGAGCAGTTGTACAGGATTGCTGAAGGGCAGATGTAGCCTACAGAACCTGTGTTTCTGGGCACGAGTCAAGAAACTTGCAGAATTCCTCCAGGAACTCCATCTCACACTGCAGAGTGGGTGAACGGGGAAAAGTGTTTGTTTGCAAGCTGAGTGAGCTCCGTGACACAGACTCCAGGAGGTCCTGCTTACACAGTTTCGTGTCAGACTAAAATCACTGGAGACACATGTAAAAGGAAACATCTGTGCCAGCAAGTTAGCAATGCTGTCTTGCACAACACAAGTAAAAGGGCCTGGAAGGAGAAGTTGTACCTGTCTTCAGTGAAAGCCATCTGGTTTCTTTGCATTTTTCCCATTTAAACATAGACAGTCTTTCCTTACTGTATCTGCAGATAATCTGACCAGCAGTGTCTGGAAAAACATGGCTTGAACTTCCACAGACCCCCTGCCTGCACCAAGCACACCTGCTGTGTGGGTTATTTGACACCCTGGGTAATTTTGCCACTTTTTGAAGAACCTGCAAATGCAGACAAAAAATAGCATTCCCCCCCACCTCTCCTACCATCTTATCAGCAGATAACTGTAGCAGATGATTTGGCAAGAATGGTGGATATTACTTGCTGACTGAAGTGAAAATGCTGGCCCCTTACAAGTCAGACACCTCTGTAATTGATCCAGAATTAAAGGTCCTTTTGTCCTTGAGTTTCATCTTCCATTTCCTGTCTGGGTTTTTATGGCCTTAACCCTCTCTTTCCTTTTCAAGTCACTCTTCACTTTCCAACTTCTTCATTTCTCTCTTATTCCTAGAATAACTCAATGGTTTCAGTTGGAATGCACCTTTAAATATCATGTAGTGCAAACCCACTGAAGTGAGCAGGGACATCTTCCCCTAGACCAGGTTGCTCAGAGCTCTGTCCAGCCTGACCTTGAATATTTCTAGGGATGGTGCATCCATCACCTCTCGAAGTAACCTGTGCCAGTGTTTCACCATAAAAAATTTGTTCCTTATATCTAATCTAAATCTATCCTCTTTCAGTTTAAAACTATTGCCCCTTGTCCTATTGCAACAGGCTGTACTAAAAAGTTGGACTGCATGATCTCCTCTTACTAAGAAGACTTCTAGTAAGTAAATATACAATTTTTTTAAAAAATTAAAGGCATTTTTAAGTTTTGATTGTTTCCCTTTCTCCCCATATTCTGCCTTTCAGTATGGACTGTATAATGCAACCCTTTGTGATTGCTCTCTCCCTTCTCTCCTTGTCCCCCAGCTTTTTCAAGTACAGCCATCATTTCTCTTTCTTCAGTTTAACATTGCTCATTCTTGTGTGGAAGTTCATCCAGCTGTCCTGTCCTTTCTCTCAGCCCATCACTCTGGCCAGGGATTACCAATTATTTTGAGCTGTACTGCAGAAATGTAACTGACCTGCAGTGTGAGAGGGGAAAGAAGATCCAGCTGCAACATACTAGGGACCAGCTTCCCAAAATAACTCTGGCTTTTAATTTTTTTGATTTCTATTTAACTTCAGAGACCTAATCCTTGCATGAAACCCACAACAGCTAAAGGAAAAAGGCACCTGAACTGTTACAAGCAGTTTAGTTCACAGGGAAGGGATGCCAACACAGCTGCAGAAGAGGTGGTAACTTTGGCCTCAGCATGGGATGGGGGTTCTCTTAATTCCTTGTGTTGGAAGTGTTGATCTTTGCATTGAATATTTACACATTTACACTGTGTCACTTCTTGCTCTTGATGTTTAAGCATTCACCTGGGATGGGGGAAATCCATTTATTGTTTGGATATTTAAGGATTCACAGGAGAATCCATGGAAGAACCCTAGTCTTCTTTTCCTCCCCCAATCTAGACAAGTGGTCTAGTCATAAAATGATTGCCTTTCTCTAATTACTTCATAAAGCTGTCCCATTTTGCAATGAAAAGGTTAAAACTACCTCCTATAGCATAATGCAGCTAATTTAAGTATTCATAATAGAGGTGAGTGCAAAATCTCATTAACAGAAAACGAACTTGCACAGGTGTTTGAACTATTGTTTAAAGGGCAAATTATCTTGTACATTGAACCAGATTCATTGAATACCAAATGTACCCAGTCTTACCACTGAGTTCAGTAAGTATTTGCTTAAAATAGAGATCTCAGTGTAGCTTAGCTACATGCACTAGGTAGCAACAGACTGTACACGAAACATAGGCTTAACTCCTGAGGGAATCTCACTGCTGGAAAATTGGCACAGAGAAACTCCCTTTTGTGCTGTACAGAAATACTGCAGGGGTTTCAAAGATAAAAATTTATAACTGATACCCAAGTCTTTGTTTTTCTCATGCAGTACTCTTGAGGCTAAATGAAACACTGAAATATGTTTCCTTGCTAGGAGGTACATCCTCCTCGTGGGATTAATGGGGTTTATGCACTGCCACTTTCTCTTCAGATCCAGACAATTGTTCAGATAATTATTGTAAAGATAAATATTGATCCTGCTGCCACTGATTGCATTTGGGTAATGTTAAGACATTACCTGTCTGTGAATCCCTCCACTGCATTTATACAACTCTTTTCACTTGGTGAGACACCTTGTTGTCCTCACCCAAATAAAGATTACTGCAAATGCAACTGGAACAAATGGAACAAATTCTCTGGAACAAATTTTTCTTTGGGCAAAATTCAAACCCTTCTCAGAATGACCAGATCAGCCAAACCAGATCTGTAGCTCAGGTTTATAATTTACACCTGAAAATGGAGGCTGTAGAAGTTCACAGGATGGAGAGTCAAATATCTGTGGACCAAATAATTAAAGTAAAAAGTCTATTTTGATAAACAGTGCCTGAAACAAATGCAAACCACAGAAATTCATATTAAAATCTTGGTTCTCCAGAGCTGATAGTACCAGCTATAGTAAACAGGTGTTTATACAAGTTTATTTTTTCAATGGATAAGGAATTGTTTCGGAGTTCAGCCTTTTTGTTATGTGAAGCTCCTTCTTTACATTAGCTATTCTCATCAATGGACACATTCCTGAGCAACATTTTAAAAATCCAGTTCTTGCTTTGTACTTTGTTTCATTAAATCAAACTGTGTGGCTTCACTGTGGAGGAAGAGACAAGGATAAGTTTGAAACCAAACACGGCATCAAGTCCTGCACTTTTTTAAAAAGGGAAGGATTTTCATTCGAAGTGCCCTTCTTAAGGAAAAACTTCTGAAGAAGATATGAATCACAGAAATGTTTCATGGATGCTCCTGCTCCATTCCTCATAAAGATTTGTTTCCCACATAATTGCTAGTTCTTTTGCAATCAATAAAAGACACTTCCTTTAAAAATTCAAAATTGATTTTTGGACAGTTAAAAGACAACATCCAAACAATTCCTTGTCATTTTTTCAGAAAATTTATTAACACAGCTGGAAATAATCACTTATTCAGCAGGAATCCCCATAGTGCATCTCACAGGAAAAAAAAAGAAAAAAAATTAAAGAAAAGCAGAAAGGCTTGTCTCACTATAATAATTCAGACCATTGTAAAGGAATGGTTAAAAAATTACAGTGACTTTTAGAAATGCAGCCACACTAACATTGTGATGCAAAAATATGTACAATACAAAGAAAATAAATCCCACTTCTTTTGTTGACCTCAGCAAGAACACAAAATGTGGAATGTCAGATTGTTGTATTTCTGTTATTTCACTTTGCTGGTTACATATCTGCTTATTTGACCTTTTTCAGTCTAAGCACAAGTTCAAATTCCTTTGATTTAAAACATGTCTTTACACAGAAAGTTGTCAGGAAGGGCCACACTTCTGTGGTTTTGCTCTTTGCAGACTTGCTGTTAATCACATTGTTTTCACTGACAACATAGATTTCTGTGCTTTTCTAAATTTCTTGAGACCTGTGGAGACCACATGAGAGAGAAGGATCCATTGATCCTGCTCCAGATTGTCTGAGATGAAAACATTGTTAATTTGGTCCTTTTCACTTGCAATTTACAGAAACCAGTGCAAGTCACAGTATTCCCCAGGTTTCTTTTGAGTATAACTTCACTTGGAAGATATATTTGGTTATCTGGGGCAATTTGTGAAATCTCGTTGAAAATTTGGGTACCAAAGTATTTTGACAGCCCATACTTGTGTTTCTTCCTATAATATTTGATTCAGTAGAATAAACTCACTTTTAGTGGGAGGCCAACACAGAACCAAAAGTTGTAGAGTAATGATTCAGAGAAGATATGTATATTAAATAGCACTCTTTTATTCATATTTGTGAGGGTTTTTTATGGATGGATCTTAAGGACTTATGAAATGGAATTGAATTGATGCAGTAACATCAGATGTGGACATCAAAGTTGTTTCAACATGCAGATCCACTTCAGTTGATGACAAAACATTACCTATAAGTCATATTTTGGTCCTGGAATTTTTTTATGGTGTAGGACATCCAAGGAAAATATACGTAGGATCTATTACCATATATATATAAGCTTCTTCCAGGAAATGCAGAATTTAATTTGAAATGTGAATTTAATATGAAAAGCATATGCTCCAATTAAACCCACTCTTTCTCTCAACCCACTGCTTTTGTCAGAACTTAGGTCTCTGAGGAGACATAGCAAAAATATTTTTTTGTATTTCTAAATACATTTTGTATTTCTAAATCCAGGCATATTCTATATTTCTCTTCTGTATTGAAAGATTACATGGCTTTTACAGAATCAGGGCTTCAGATACCTTTTGGTCAGGTCACAGTATCAGATAAAATCTCCTCCCCAAAGTCATATGCTCATAAACTATTATGATGTTTCTCTTGTTATCTTTCATCCAATTTTTTGGTCACATTCTCTTTATCATTTTTCCCCGAGATTCTTAGCATTGGACAATATTGCTTCAAAACTGAGTGAGGTACTTGAAATTTTAACAAGTGATCATAGCAAGGATTTGAAGCATAGATCATTGGAATTTTGGCATCAATAGCTTGCCTCCCTCATCCACTAACTCCCAGTGACATTAATTTCTGATTTTTAAAGATACACTTTGCATTTCAAACTCATAGCCCGTGCTTCAAATTAAGTGAAAGTTATTCAAGTGGCAAAAGGTTTTAGTACTAAAAACCAACACAAAATGATGGCATAAATTGCTGTGCATGATCCCCCAGTGGCAGAGATGAAGCAATTAATTTAAAAAGCAGCCTTGCTGCAGCCTGAAGCAGCTTCTCTCTGCCAGCTTCCCAGTACATGGTATGCCAGTATTGTCTGCTGTGGTAGTTTTGCCTAAGTAAGAGGCTGACTTTTGAAATCATGATTTCTCTGGTATCAATATAGATGAATACAGGAACACCTCTCCAGGCCAATTCACTTTGGGCCTGCCAGCTGATATTTCAAGGTAGAAGTAATTCAGAAAGAAAGAAACACAGCGTGCTGTGACAACCACTGATAATTCCCACTGCTAACCCTTGGCTGTAGGGTCTTTTTGCAACTGCTGGGAAACAATTCAGGTTGGGAGTGCAGGAACTCACTGTCAATGAATTTTTTTTTTTTTACCAGCTGTAAGTTATTGATTGAGTGAATAAATAGAGAATCACAATAACTGACTGTTTACGTTAAAGTGTTATTGCCAACCTTTTATTTATGGAGAATTCACAGTGTGAAGTAAAATCAATTGCTAAGCAATGGGCCATGAAAAGAAACTAGAAAGTGCAGGATGTGGGAACAGTAAGAAATGTGAATGCTGGAGTCAGTCAGACTCAGTTAATGGTTGGACTTGATGATCTTAAAGGTCCTTTCCAACCTAAGTGGTTCTGTGATTCTGTGTGCAACTGCTAGAGACAGGCACTCTGCCTGAGGGCAATGAAGTCCTCAGAGCCTAATTATAGGTACAAAGAAAGACAGGAAAATTAACTACTTTTAACTACTGGACATTTACTTCTGTGGTTTCCTAGTCAGTGTTGACTGCAATGTTAAGCCCTATAATGTGGTCCAAGGGGACCAGGAATGGAGCTTGTAATGGAATATACCTTTAAATTGTTGTTATAGGAATTGCTGTATCAAATCCAGTGGAGGAGAAGCCTTACAGGGAGCAGTGCAAGTGCAGCAGTGACCCAGCACAAACTGACTTTGGTGCCCAGTGACTCCACACAACAAATCCACAACACCTCCCCCATCCCGAGTGACCACCATAACCGAGGGAGCCTGAAGCCATGGACTAACTGAACTCAGTGGACATTTGGGGACATTTTATGGACATTTTACAGGACTCATCCATAAACTAAAGGAATGATACCTGTGTATTATACCAAAGGATGGGAAGGGGCATGGTGCTTAATGACAATGTATTGGATAATGTGGGACCTGACCATGATGTAAGTGGTATGGAAAAAGGGGTAGAGAATGTGATGTTTTTTGGCTGGGGTAGAGTTTTCTTCCTAGTATCTAGTAGGAGGCTGTTTTGGATTTGTGCTGGAATCACTACCGATGATAGAGAAATGTTTTTGTTGTTGCTGAGCTGGGCTTACACAGAATAAAGGCCTTTCTGCCTTTCACTCCAACAGTGAGTAGGCTGGAAGTGGACAAGCAGTGGAGAGGGGACACAGCTGGGACAGCTCACCCAAATGACCAAAGGGTCATTCCATACAATATGGCATCATGGCCAGCATATTAAAAAAAAGGAAAGAAGAAAGAAGGGCAGGGGACACATTCAGAGTGATGGCATTTGTCTTTCCAAGTAACCATTACGTATGATGGGGCTCTGCTTTCCTGGGGATGTCTGAACACCTTCCTGCCCATGGGAAGTGGTGAATGGATTCCTTGTTTATCTTTGCTTGTGTGTGCATGGCTTTTGTTTTATCTATTAAACTTCATTTCAACCCACAAGTTCTCCTTTTTCCTCCTCTGATTTCTCTCTCCCATCCCACTGGAGATTTGTGGGGCTTAGTTGGTGGCAGGGGTTAAATCACATCAAATATATTCACCTGACATTTCCAAACACCCATTTGTATGCAATGAATGGCCATTATTTCTAAGTATGGCCAAGGAAGACCATCAAACTGAAATGGAAGTTACTTCTAAAGAGAGTCCCACATTGGTGAACTCCTTTCATCATCTGCTTTAATGGCCAGATGACAAAAAGCCCATACCCAACAGCTGTAAAAGCCACATTTACTGCTTAATGAATCTCCTGAGTATGAGAACCTTCTCAGTAAACAATTTTACTGGCAGTATTATAAGTAAAATGGTGCTATTTGGGAATTCTTATTCTACATTGACAAAAAATTTGATCAGAAAAGGGCTGTGAAACAACTTACCAGAGATGATTTAGCAGGGCAGTGATAAAAACAACTGTGACAGAGAGGTTCCTCTCCTTCTCTGTTTCCTAGAGCACATGAATGGAAAGATTTATTACCAAAGGTATTTGCTTGCAGAGCAATTATTAGTGCTGACTCCTTTAGAAAATGTATCAGCTGCTTACAATGTACCAACCCTGTGCTAGGGAAAAGAGTTACATCCGTATGGCACAAAATGAAACACATAATTCTCTCTGGAGGCTCTGGTAGCAATTGCCCAGTTCAGCTCTCAAGGTCCATGTTGTTACTCTCTGGAGTGAAAGGGCTCTGCAGGACATTGTCTGCTGTCCCAGGGATTGCAGGGTGGGAGGCTGCTGGGATAGCCACGGCTCTCTCCTCTCATACAGATGAGAATCACATTGAACTTACTGTAATCAAAGACCTGCTTCAAATCAGAATTTAGCTTTTGCAGTGAATTGGGCTGATGTGTGGGGCAGTGGAGTGGTTTAACCTAATCATTGTAAGGGAAACTTGGTTGCAATCACACATAGCCTAAACTGAAAAATAGAAAGGAAGAGAGAGAGAGGAAGAAAGCGAAAATAAGGAAGGAAGGAGACATACATCAAAGAAAAGGGGTCATCATAACACACATATTTGAAAGTAGGAAATACTGGAGCCAGACAAGAAAGGAACCAAAAAGATAAACCAGAAACCAAATCCTCTGCTTGTAAAAAAGAGCAAAAATATCAATATTGAACTTGTGTGTCCATGTCTTCCAGCTGCTGGGCTCTGCCCAGGAGGAGCTCACGGCCCCAGTGCAGAGCATGGGATGGCAGTGGTGCAGCACAGCTGGAGGGAATACCTGCTGTGCCAGACCCAGCAAAGATTCCCAACAGCCTCCTTCCTACTTCCTCCTGCAGCTCAAGATCTGTGCTCCATTTCCACTTACATATGAAGTGAGGGATTTCGCTGAAACCATTGCAATTAATTACAAACATGAAGATAGTGGGATTTTCCGTGAACAGCCGTGGAAAGACCAAAGCAACATTTGTTTTATTTAATTTAAAAAGCTGTTATTTTTCTCAGTTCCAAGAAAACGAAAGTGATGGCAAGAAATGTGATGTGCAGATTGCCTGAACTGGTGTTAATTATTTTTTAATTACTGAAAATTAAATTAGGTTTTAAATAGACATTATTAATTCTTGTCTGGGTTGTCCAAAGACAGTGTAACAAGCTAACAGATATTGAATTATAATTACAAGAATATATAATTATATCCATTTTAGAGACTATAAGAAGGATATACTGGCTGTTCAATACAGAATTCATTCAATTTACAGCACAGATTATTTAACCAAAATGATAAAAAAAATACATAAAATATTATCTTTCATCCTAAATTATTTGCTTATTGCTTTTCATTTTTAACTACCTTGGAGGGTCTGTTTCCATGTTCCATGCACTGCTGTCATGGTTTAACCCCAACCATCAACTCAAGATTTATTTTCTACCAGTTTTACAAATCTGATCTGATTTGGTCATGACCAACAGGAAAAAGGCATTGTTTAGGTCCCTGGATACTGATAACTGGGGCTTAGGAAGCTTCAGGCAGCACAGTTTGCAGCACTGCTCTGTAGCACTTCCATGGTCATAGAACTTTGTGGAGTGCATGGATGCCTGGTATTTAGAAAACTGATCCCATTTTAATCAAAATAATAGCTCTCTTCTTAATGGCATTAGATTATTGTATTTTGAGGGAGATCAACAGCAGTCTGCATCTGGTTCCACAAAAGCCAGTGCCTGTATTTAATATCAGGTATAGGAAACAGACTGGTCAGACCTAAGTAATTATTAAACCTCTGATTATAGTACATTTGAACAAAGATCAGAACAAATGAGACATTCAAGAGATTCAGTTTTCAGTGCTTTATCTTCTTCAAACACTGAGAAAATGGAAAGAGAATGAGGCACTGTAACTGCTCCCAAGATCAGCACCCTTTGATAGTGCCTTCCATCAGTTGTATGTAAAAAGATCAGTCAGGGAATCTGAAAGCTGATCTCCTTAGTGAGCCTGGTATCAGCTGGTGGCCACCAAGGACCATGCTAGAGACCCTGTTTCATTCCTGGATCTGAGGTTAAAGTAACAGTAAACACTTGGTGGTCTTCCATGGCAAGTTTGGGATGGTTTTTTGGCTATGAAGTACTTTTGTGATACACCTACTAATTGCCCTCTGAATTCTTGGAGAATGCCTCCATGGATTTCGTTCTCTGTGGAGGGATTAAAAATGACCCATCTAAATTTCTTTAGTTTCCTTCCTACACCCCACTATATCAGTAATGTCACACAAGCCATGCTTCAAAGTGCTTTGGCAACAGCTGACAAATCCAGGTAGATACTCTACAAAGACTTCTATAGTGTCTGGGCAATATAAGTAAGAGGAAAAAAAGAGGGAAGGAGAGAGCAATCTTCTTCCCTCACACCACCAATCAAATATCACTGCTAGACACCCTTCAGACCTGGAGAAAAATCTGCAATGAACTGGGCATTTTGTGGAATGACACTAGACCTACAATGGGGAAGAAATGTTCATTGTCTTCTGGAGTGCCAGAGGCACTCTGTGTGACAGACTAAAGCACTAATTTTCTCTGACAAATCCCTCTGCAACCACTGCAAAGCCCAGCAGAGGCCAGATTAATATCTAGGAATTCTGCAAATTTTCTGGTCATTACTGGTCTAGCACATATTTAACAAAATGCAAAGCCTTCTGAATTCCTCATTAAAGGGTACAAGGGAATTCTCAGAAGATGAATAGGAAATACTGCTATGTAACAGATACAATACTGAAAGTAGTCCAGGATTCAATAGCATCTGAAAAAATAGAACAATAAATTTCTACAAGCAGACAGAAAGTGGAAAAGAAACACTTCTTTTTTTCTTTCATAAAAATCCTCTAACTGCTGACCTTGAGCTTCACTGAAGATGTGTGAAAGACAAAAGAAGAAACTTCATTTAAACAAATATAAAGCTGATTTGCAGTCCATTTGTTGACAGTCCTGTAACACTGTCTGGCAAACAGATACCAATCTGGATAAGAAATCTGCTTGATTAGCGTGGAAAGATGGCTACAGATGGAAGTGGCTGTGTGGAGGAGCCCTGCCAGCCAGTGACAGGGTTGCTTTCCTTAGGAGGTCCAAAGCTGGAAACAAAATGATGGGGCCAAAATTTTATTTTGCATCAAAGCATGCCATGATTTTCAGCCATCTGTACCCCACTATTCTCATGGGAGACAGCAACCTTTGACATGCCAGCTTTTGCTAAAAGAAAAGGAGTGGCTAATTGGATTCCTAATCCATTAATACTGATCTTTTCACTGAAGTGACAGCAAGTGTGATTTGTCATCTTTGCTTCCCCTGCTGCTTTATGTGGCTCTGTAAAGCTGGAGCACAGAGCTGGTTGCTGCTGCTCACACTCCACTGGTGTGATCTTCAAAGCCTCTGCATAACGTGAACTAATGACCTGAGATGCTGCAGAAGTCTCTGGCCAAATTCAGCCATGTAAGGACAGGATTTACTTGTAGGCAAATCCATGCTCTGGTACTTTGGATGAAGTAATGCTTATTTACATGGCAGCTGAATTTGGTGTACAGTTTTTAAATTCCTTTCGAATATTATTTATTGCAATCCACAGAAATGAAAAATGGTTTTGTTTTTTTTTTTCCTGTGTAGGGATGAGCAGGTTTTATAAATGAGGTTATATAATTAGATTTTGTTCCTCGGATGAAAAGATGCAAATGATGCAAAGTATATTGCAGCTCTATTCCTTTAATGACTCAACCACATTTTGGCAATTACATTATGAACCTGCATTTTGTTCAATTTAGTGGGGCAGAGCAAGAAGGGCTACATTGGAAGCATCCATGAGCCCAGGTTATTCAAGGCACATGCTGTAGATAAACTGAACCCCTCAAAATTACTCCGATTCTGCTCTTTCATTCTCTCCCCCAACTCATCAGCCGAGCACAGTTTGCCCTCAATTCTCATTCTAAGCACAGGAAAAAAGTGTTGGAGGAGAGAAAAGATGCTATAATAGTCCAAGATCTACAGGTAGAATAAAACTGAGCTGAGTGTTTTAAAACCCCATACATTTAGAGAAGTCCCAGATGGGTCTCACTGAAACATCCATGTTGAAGCAAAACTTTCCAGCATTTGGTTGAGCATCTAAGGGTGTATGGATTAAAGAATGGATTTTTAGGAGGATGTATCACTAACAGCTGTCACATTTGGGCAGCTCACAGTCTGAGAATTCTTTTGTGTAAGCCATCACTGTGCTGGCTTACTTGAAACAAGTAAAAAAGTGTGAAAAAAACGAAGGGAGAATATGAACAAAAAGGAAAGAAAGGAGATGAGGGGACCCAAACCACTACACGAATCTGCATGCCAGTGATGCAAATAAGTGTTGCTGTTCACACCCGTTGGGGGAAGCTGAGGCAGAAGCACTGGCTAATGGTCTTGGAGCACAGCTAGATGGTTCTGTATGCGACAGACCAGCAGCTGTCTGCAGTGCCTCCACTGTGGTTTCCCCTGTGGCTACGACCTGAGTTGTAACTGGTGACAGAACTATGAGGAAATCTCTAACCAGGACAAGAATTGAGGTTATTCTGACAAGCCTGTGATAAGATGAGGACAGCAGCAAGGTCAGCTGGATGGAATCAGACTACAAGAAGAGCTTGGTTTTCTGTCTTGGAGCAGAAATAGTAACTTCTACACCACCAACCCACACTCTCATCTTTTTGTAAGCAAACTGAAGTCCTCAAACTACAGTCTCTGCAGGAGTTTAGGGGATTTCCTAGTAGAAGGTTGAAAAGTAAGTGTCCTTATCAGAAGCTAGAAATGTGCTACCTGCACATCCACAAACAAGTATTTAATGACTTTGAGAAACAACACATACTCCAACACCAGACTCACTGAGCTGGAAGAGCAGAGGGTGTGACACTGGAAACACTCAGAAATGCTGCAGCCCATGCCACCCTCAGACTGGATTCTCTGAGCATCCACACAAAGGAAGTTGGGTCTCACTGTCAGGAGGGACTCACCCAGGACCAGCTCTCTGAACCAGGTCTAGGGTCATGATGGAAATAAAGGAAGGGGCATTGCATCCTGCCTAAAAGCGGCTGTGATGTTCTGTGACTTTGGCAAGGTACATCACAGGGAGTTTCCTTCTTCAAAACATGTAGCAATGCTGAGAAGGGAAGACTTAGTCAATATGGTATGGAGCTCCCACTTTCGGTGGCAGCAGGAAGAGTGCCCACAAACTTGTGTATGGACTAGAATCTCTTTCTGCCCTGACATCTAAGCTAGTTTTGAAGGTTTAAGAGATCATTTTAGTTGTCTGGAGAAACCAGCACTGTGTTTGCACTCCAAGTTTGAGTCCCATGGTCGTGATAGAGCTGGTTTTAAGCTAGATACCTGCATGATGTTAGCAGGATAGCTGTGGAAGTGCAGAAACCAATGTGTGCTGCAACATCTACCTGAGAAGCTCAGAAAGTTGTCAAGCTGTTAGTTTTAAGATGGCTTTGGCATGCCTACATCAACTGCAATAACAATATATTTTGTCACAGTCCTGCTTGTTCCTTCTTATTCACCCTTTGATAGTATCCTGCTTGTTTACACAGAACACAATAAGTCCTGTTGCCCTTTACTTCAGGAGTCAGCGTAATATTAGACATCTTCATCAGCCAGCATTGGATAGCCCAGCACATACTTAAACTTTGCTGCAAGCCTGGGATATTCAGTTACTGAAAAGAGCTTGATTGCTTTTTATGCTTGTCTCTTATGTCCACCACTCTCAGTTACAATTTAGCTGTTTTCCCAGCTGAACAATGCTAATGACTTTGAAAGGCAGTTAAATGGAAGGTAAATTTCAATTAGCAGGTAAAAACCTTAAGGTAAGCTGTGATAGGGCATATCCTTTTTTAGTTTGAACAGTTAATACAAATTACTATTTATAACTGTGGAGTGTACAGTGAAGATGAAAGAACACCCTCCTTCCCCAGTTTCCAGACATCCCCTACCAAAAATCAATTATCTCCCACACCTTCCCAGGGCATTAGTATAGAGCTGAGGGAAAAAAATAGGAATCACAGAATCATTAAGGTTGGAAAAAACTTCCAAGATCATCTAGTCCAAACTTTGGCAGAACACCACCATATCAACTAAACCATAGAACTAAGTGCCACATCCAGTCATGTCTTGAACAGGAAGGATGAAAATACATTCTTCCATAATGCATTGCTGCTGTTCCTAACTGGGCTGCCAAGTTCTAGTTGGGCTTCCAGCTCTAAATGTTTGAGAGGGCAGCAGAATGAGTGCTAGTTATTATAGGTAATGGATACAGTTTCATGTGATCATCGCTGAAAAATTTGTTTAAAATCCACTATGAGGTTTTAGCCACAGAAATTCCATTGGACAGGCACAAGACATTGTTACTCTCCAACAGGAGCAAACTGCTGACATGCACTGAGCAGTTCTAGGCAGACCTTAATTCACAGCAGTATCAGAAAAACTTTAGGATTATACCTCTGTCTCCTCATGATTCAGCACACAGTCCAGACTCTAATTCTGGGGATGGAGGGAACTTCTAGAGATGATTTCTTTACAGATCAGAGTGAGTTTTGCCTTTGATGTTGGCTAATATCGGTTTTTTTTTTTCCAATCTTGTTTTCCTCATGCTGACCACAGGGCTGAGCAGTGAACACATGCATGATACTGACTCCTGTTTTCTGGTTTAAAACCAAAGCCAGAAATTAGAGTATAGGTCAATAGGAGGTGAGGCAGACAAAAGCATTTGCAAAGAGAGGCCCAAAATGGATGAAAGGACATACACAAAATTCCACCACGCTGGAGTGCAGCCTGTGCTGTACTGCAGGAAGTAACTCCAGGAAAGACTCCATGGAGAAGAACCTTCAGTGTGCTGAAGAGGGTGAATTCATAGAGTTGTAGCTCTTCCTTTTCCTCCTGTCAGATAAATGAGTAGCAGGGAATGTAGGAAACTGTATTTGCGTGGAGGATTCTATGTCCTGGCCCATGGAGTGATCAGATAAGTAACAGGAGCTCTATAAAAAGCATATTCTTAGAAACTGCGTCATCTGAACAGATGCAGTGCTCTTAAAGTTCACTGGATAAACTAGGTTTTATTTTCTACAGCATCTCTTTAAATACAGTAACAAGAAGTCAGCAGGTTCATGGGTGCATACCCACTGGAATGTTTTGCTGAGCATTAATAACTCCACAGCACAAGGTTCCAGCTACATCGGCCAAAACAAACATAAAGCAGTTTTTGGTTTCAATCCCACACATCACCTCTGGGAATTACATTTAAACTTCCTGTTTTCCCCACTACCTGCCATGCATTTCACAGCCTACAAATGTGAGCTAGTGAAGAGCTTTCAGAGATCATACTTGGAAGGAAACCAAAGAACAAGAAAACAGCTTCAGACTAACACAAATGGCTGAAAACTGTGCCCGTGAGATATGGGCAGGAAAGGGGGCTTATGAAAAGGACACCATCCATCCAGGATTCCTTTTCAAAGTGACTGTACCAAAGCAGCAAGGTCCTCACACTGAACTTCAACACAGAACTGCACCCCAGCAGCTCCTGGCTGTTCACAGACATCTCCACTGTACTCTGTACCTGCAGGCACTGAGGAACAGCAACATTGTCCCTGAGCAGTGATTTTAAAGGAAGGTGGAAACAAACATTTGTTTTACTGAACAGTGATCCTTCTCTATATATAAATACCTTAATTGGGCTCCAGGTACTGCATGATGTCTGTTGCTTTCCTTGCCTCTGCATCAGCACAGGAGAAGGAAAGCCTGAAATTCTGGGGTGGCCACTTATCAAAGAATGGCCTGAGTTGGATGAGACCTTGAAGGTCATCCAGTTCCCACCCCACCCCTCCCCAACCCCCCGTTGAGGGCAGGGACACCTTACACTAGACCACCCTGCTCAGAGCTTCATTCAACCTGGCCTTGAGCACTTCCACAGATGGGGCATCCACAACTTCTCTGAGCAACCTGTTCCAGTGCCTCATTGACCTCACAGTAAAGATTTTCTTCCTAATAGCTAATCTAAACCTGCTCTCTTTCATTCTGAAGCTATTCCCCCTTGTTTTACTACTGCATGCTCTTGTAAATACTCTCTTTCCCCTTGACAATTACAATTATTGATTTTCTAAAGAGTAGATTTCCACTTTATTAAAAAAATACAATAATGTTCAACAAACCCTCGGTGAGCAGTGGGCTGCTATTACACATCAATTAAGTCACTAGTGAGGGACAGTAAAGTCTCAATTTAGTATTTCTTCACATACTAAACTTCAATTTGACTGGACTTTAGAGGCTGCTACTTTGCTGTGTGACATTTTGGTCCCAGTGCCTGAGCAATAAATGAAACCTTGTGCACAGCCTTGTGACTTCTACCATACAACCAACCTAAAAGTTGGACCACTTCTTGAATCATAGAATCAAAGAACTTGGTGAATTGGAAGGGACCCACAAGGATCATTGAAGTCCAACACCTGGCCCTGCATGGGACACCCCAAGAGTCACACCATGTGTCTGAGAGCATTGTTCAAATGCTTCCTGAACTCTGTCAGGCTGGTGCCATGACCACTTCCCTGGGGAGCCTGTTCCAGCCCTCAACCATCCTCTGGGTGAAGAACCTTTTTCTAATATTTAACCTAAATTTTCTAATATTTAGCCTAAACCGCTTCTTTTTTTAAAGAAGGGGAAACAGATTTTTGGCCATTTATTAGTAACAGTAAAAAATTTCACATGCTCACAAACATTTTGAGGCAGCTTTGGCCCAGAAAATGATCATCACCATCTTTCCCTGTAGGATAGAAACCTCATGAGTATTTTTAAATTTGCTCCACTTTTTTGGTCCCCAAATCAGAGAAAAATTAGGACATTCATTTATGACCTGTTTTCTATTATTAGGAACCAATCAGTTTGCAGTAGTAACAGATAATATAATCCAGTACCATGATAACAGGAAAGACAACATACTGACATTCTTTGCAATAAAAACACGTCCACAGAAAACTTTTTTACAGCTTCTGGGAAGCAGGTGGTCATTATGCCATTACAAACAAATATCAGGTAGTATTTTTTTTTTCCTGCACATCAAGTTTTTTATTTGTGGTGCAAAGTTTCTTTTAATCACAAGAGCAATTATATTTCTGTGGTGGGTTGACCCTCTCTGGGTGTCAGGTGTACAGCAAAGCTGCTCTGTTTTGCCTGTGATAGTAGCTGGTGAGTGATCTGTCCCTGCCCTTATCCCACTCCACAAGCCTTTCTTTATGTTGGTCTTGGGCATGTTCAGCATCTGATGGAGCCCCATGTCCAGCCCATTGTTCATGAACTTATGAGCCTCTCATCTGCTTCTCTCCAGAGGAGTACTTCCAGTTGACTTCCTTCCTGCCACAGCAGGACTCTCTCCTGGCCTAAGCAGATCCATTTTGGATGTCAGCCTCTGTCTCTGGCTGTTGGAGCAAGCACTTGCACTGAGACCTCTCACTACCAGCTCAGGGCATCTTGTTGACATCTTGCAACTATTTCCCCTCTCGCAGTTTTCCACTTTTCTGCAGCATCTACTCCTGTAATGGCCTTGTTCAGCTCACTGACACACAAAACCTGGGCTAGATAGGCCTTTGGTCATGTCCTCCATCACTGCTTTAATGTGTGTCTGCCCCCAACCGTTCCAGATGCCCTCATTCTGTCCCTGCATACCTGCAAGCAGTTACAACAAGAAAAGAAGGGGTACAGAAATTCTGGCCTTTGTTTTCTCCAGTCTCTCCCAGCATGTCTGCTAAAAACTGTCCTTCTCTTTGGCACTCTATAAACCACTTTGGAAGTGGTGCCTTTGTTGGGGATCCAGTTGGCTGCCCTTCCACAGGAGGAAGGGAAGTGTGCCAAGGAGCGTGGCCAGGCAAGGCTGAAAACCTCCCTCTGAAACTGCTTTTATGATTGCTTAGGACTCCAACAAGGGACACAGCCATGTGACTGGCAGCCCTGAATGCAGGGGCATTGTAGGAGGTGGAGAATGCTCTGCCAGAGAGCTACTCACACATCTCTCTCCCAGGGAGTAAACCACCAAGCAATGGGGGCTCAGTGATTCATGCCCTGCTTGTATATTTTAAAAATTCACCATCTTTGCCTCTCTTGAGGCATAAAATAAAACATTATTCACAATAACACTGATATAATGGTATCTAAAAACCTTCTCTTTAAGGTCCTGAAGGGAAAATAACACTGAATGTTAACATAGACATGTTTCACAAACCTGAAACCTCCATATTGTAACCCAGGGAGACTCTGATGTGAGTACCCTTCTCTCTGCAGCACCTTAGTAGAGGTATTTTTTCTTCACTACTCGATAAGTGAGTAGTTAACAATGTTTTACCAATGTTTCACTAATATAAACTCTTGAACAGATTTCCCTGATTTTTGGTAAAGCTGCCAAACAAGGACAAACCAACTGATTCCTGGCAGGTCTGTCTGGAACAAATGGTGGAAGTGACATTGTTGTCTGCAGACTTGCTGTTCCTACATGGGGAGTCTCTTCACCAGCCTGATGGAATTACAGCAGAGTGCTACCAAGGTATTTACAGTTACCAGAAGGTTTAAAATAAAGAAAATAATGAAGAAAAAAATATAAAAATAAAGTGACTTTTTGAAGATTACCAGCAGGATAAGTCCACAGCACAGGCATTGCTGTGACTGTATATTTTGCAGATGAATCTAACCTAGCATTAGAAGCTGCCAGCAGCCTAGGAACAGCATGACAGATGTGCAGAGCCCCACGCTGATGCTATTCTGTAAAATCAGTGGCAGCAGTAAGAATAAAACTTTAAGACTACATCTCCAGGAGTAAATAAAACAGGCTAGACACTTTTCCATAACCTGAAGCAATGCAGCATGGCCTGGCACACGTCCATGAATATGAACTGTTCCCTTTTGCCTCCAGACATGATGGTCATATCTGAACCATCCATTAGGAAAGGTCTGAGCATCCAATCCTCTTTGTTTCCAGCAATATTGCTGGCTGGCATGGACCAAATCTGTGCCATGGAGCATTGTAACAATTAAACAAGACACATGATTGCAGACCAGTGCCCTGGTCCTGCTCTACTTTCTAGTACAGAGACATCGCCTATGGGTAGTCTATGGCCTTCTAAAGTCTTTTTAAAGCCTCCCTGGGGCTGTCTCATACTTTATCAGTTTTAGTTGCTTACCCCATTGGGTCCTCAGACCTTGCCTGAGAAAAACAGCAGTACTTTACATCTCACTCCTAAATAGATAAAGGTCTTTCACTTGGAAACATCGAGCCATGAACAATTCTTAGAGTATCAACCAAAGAGGAACCTATGTTAGAAAATACAGCTAATAACTGTGGGTGCCTAGTCTGTGAGAGGATTTGGAAAAGAGAAGGAACTGGAAGAAGTAAATGGGATAATACTGGTGAACAGTCCCCACTGGATCCTGGGGTTAGGATGTTAATGTATTTGTAACAGCAGATTTGTCATAATGATGAGCCCCAGCAGAGACATCCCCCCATTCACCCATTCCTTCCAAGGATATTACAGGTGCATCCCAAGCTAGTTTTCCTAAACCCAGCCATGTTTCACAAGGGACATCTTCCCTCTCTGTGATATGAGGTGATGTTGCTTGTAGGAAAAATACATCAAAGTTGTTGTGCGTGTGGTTTGTTTGGTTTTTCTTAAATCACCATTTTGCATATTCCTATACACTCTAAAAAGTTATAAAGAAACCAAGTAGAAAGCATGAAATATTTCTAAACTTCCATTTTTCCATATTTCTCTAGACCAGAAATAAGTACGGATAAAATACAATTCTCTCATTCTCCTGGTCTTATGGCTAACACACACATTGCAGACTGGATTCAAAACTCGCTGACTTTAAGAAGAGCTTTAATACCAAGAAAAAGGCCTCAGCTTCCTGACTATTGATGTGCCCATTTTGAAAACCTCAACATCTACGAATCTGTAGGGTTCTTAGACTTAGTGCTTAAAACTAGCGAGAACAATAATAGAAAAACTATGTGCCTAATTGCATTTATTAAGGGTCAGTTCAGTTTTGAATGTACCTTTTGAATTCTGCTGGAAAAAGAAATGTACAATTCAATTAGGATTCGATGATACCAGTGCTGATGCCACAGGCACAGCCCATATCCCCTCAGGAAGGGCAGGAGCTTCTCCACTGAAAGGCCTGATGCACATTAGTGTGATGGTTTGTGGGTTGCTGAAAGCTTTTAAATTACACGTTTCCTGAGTAAGAGGGTATGCATGGGGAAAGAAAAATGGAAATAAGAAAAAAAAATCATAAAATACTCCATCTGGGTGTGCTTTGGGTTGGAGAGCAGACTCTTCCTGCAGAGGTGCAGTGACATTTGGAGACACAGGGATCCCATTCCAGCTGTGCCGTGCGTGGGGTGAGCGTGGAGCCCGCCTTTGTCACAGGCTGAGGTCAGGCCGTGGGACTGTGAGAGAAGAGGAGCCAGATCAAAAGCAGGGTCTCTTCTGTGTGTTCCTCCCTCAGATCCCATGCTCAGAGGGCAGGCTTGCTGGAGTCTGTATTTCAGATACAGCGAGCTGGAAAATTGCAGTACTGGAGGTTACACAGCTGCAAATTAGGTAAGAATCAGGCACAAAGCTCTAAACTCATGAAAAAAAGGAACAACAAGAGAAAACAGATGCCTAATGAAGTGAGCATTTACCTTTTTAACACTGATCTTGGATTGATTGGATAGTGGAAGCAGGAAAGAAGGAAAAGTTATAGAGAAAAATTATCTTGAGAAAATCTTGATTTTTAAGAAAGAATATTCTTTGGGCAGGCATGATGTAAGACAGAGCAAAATTAGCCCCGCTAAAAAGCACTTGAAGAGGGAATTCAGCTGTGGTTTGACAGCACAAGGACTTCCAGGAATTAATCTGATCTCCTAGCTCTGCCTGGCACCATGTCAGAGGGAGAGGAGATGGGATGTGAGCAGGCTTTGAGCTGAAGGTATCAGATGGAAGTTTTGCTTCTTCATTCTCTATAAGACAGGCTGACTTCAGAAGGCATCATATTTAAAAGAAATAGTTTGTGACACAACTTTAACACATTTAAAATGCACAAAATATCAGAACCTAACTGTTTAGTAATTATTCTTCACAGTGTGACAAATAATGTTTCAATATTTGCATGTCCAGGCATCAGTAAACATCTTGAAAAATAAGCCTAAAGCACTAAATTTACACCTAAATTAGTGACTTGCTTTTGAGATATACAAGGTGCCCAGCCATCATCCTGACTCCAGAGGAAGCTCTTGGAAGCAAATCAAAAAGGGTAGGGGAAGAGTGGAACAAAACAGATTGTTGGAGGCAGATCCTGCTTTCTGATAATTTGGGCCCAATGCCGTCCCCACGCAATCAGGAGCTGGTGATGGGAAGCTCCAAATTGCACAAATGGCTTCCAGCTCTCTTTTCTTTTTGTAGAGCAGAGTGTGCAGAAATCAAGCAGCCGGCAGCAAATCAAACATTTACTGCCTCCTTGTCTGCAAAATGAGTGCTGACACACTCTCCTGCATCTGGGGCTGCCTCAGTACGAGCAGAGCCATGAAGGAGTGCATCATGACATTAACTGTTTGGCAGAACAAGAAGTCACATCAAGGGCACTGCCACACTGCTTCAGAAGGACGTTCATCGCCCCCCACAACTGTCTGGACCCCTTGTGCACAGAGAGCAGCTGCTAAAGGACAGCACAGCCAGTCCTCAGGAGCTTGCTCCTCTTATGGCTCACGCAAGAAAAGAAGAAGCCCCATCAGACTGGATATTCTAGTGGTATGACATCACCAGGAGCAAAATGCCATATGTCTTCTGTCTTCATTGTGATAAAAACTGAGGGCAGCAAACATGGCTTTTTACAAGTTTCTGATGCTCAAGAGCCTTGGGAAATTTAAGAAAATTAAAACGAAGCCAAAAGGGAGAGCTAAGCTCTGTGGTTTTCTGTCCACACGTCACTTACTCAGCGTTTCTGTCACTGGGCCAGTGAGGGCTGGGATCTGCTTCTCCAGAGACAAAGGTTTCAGTGCTGTGAAGAAGGTACTGATTTTTTTTTCATGTTAACTGAAACAAAGCATGTTTACTCGAGGACATTTGTGAGGGCAAATAGTAGCATACGCCCCAAATTAGATGAATACCTGTTAGATTAGTAGGTAAGCAGTATCTGAAACAAGAAAGCGGCATCAAGATCTGCAGCCATTATTCAATGAATTTGAGCAATGAGGAAGAGAGTTTAAATTTATATAATCTTCTTCATCTGGGACTAGCTGATTGGACTAACCAGAAGACGAAACACATGAAATGGAATTTATATAATGGAATAAGCTTTGCTTATTTGCGAAGAAGTTTCACATGGAAATTTAGGAAAATGCACATAAATAATTCCCAGGATTTAATTTTTTTTTTTTTAGAAAAGCTGAACAGAAATACTTTAAATAAAGGATATGCAAAAAATATACCAACTTCTGCCTTAAAATTTAAGTTGAAATTAACTTAAATATATAAAAATTGTTTTAGAATATTAGGACAGTCTAAAAAATATCCTTATGCTGAGACAAATTCTGATATCATTTTAGTGTTGAGGATTGTTAAGAGAGAAAGAGAGGAATTCCTAACAGAAGGGAATGAAAATCGTCAAAGGATTTATGTGTTAACAAATAGGATTCTACCAAAGATCATCTATTTCAGAGAAAAGCACCATCTGTCACCCTCATACACAAATAGGAAAAAAAAAAATCTTATTTTGGAGCTCCCTCTGCTGGAAGCATTTACTTTCCTTTGGCTTTCCTTCACTGCACCTACCACAAATGCTTAAAAAACCCACCACCTTTTCAGCAATAAACCGCACATTTCACTTTACATGTGATATAAAGGAAGAAAAGATTTCTTCTGTCTCTACATAAGAAGAGCAAATGAACATAAACCAGTACTGCTCACCCCACAACTGGAAAAAAAATCACAAGTGGGATTTAAAGATTGACTGTACTACCAGTGGGATTTCTTTGGCTGTTTTTCCTCTCTTTTTTGAACATAGGAATTCATACTTACAAAGCTTCTCCCACCATAACCCTTGTTCCCTTTTTCTCTCTACCAAATCAACAGGGAATCAATAAATTACTGTTTACAAACACAAAAGGGCATTCTCAATAACATCACTGCAGGAACAAGCCTTAGAAATATCATGCCAAACACTGTATTACTCACGGCAGACATGCAGCAGAGCTGACACAGTTGTGATAAGCTCACACCTAAAATTGTATCTGTAAGTGTAATTGGGCAGTGCCCCAAATGCCTGGTTTAGCTGTAGGTGCCCTGCAAGACACCTGACATTTTGGGATGAGAGCTTGGAGCATGTCAGAAGTGTGTCAGCTCAGGCAGGGTGCCCTTTTAAACAGCCATCTTAGAATGGGATGAAGCATGCCGTGGAAGGAGATTTCTTCTTTACCAACCACAAAATGCATTTAAATGCCTTCCTCAGCATGGTCTTTTGTCAGTTTTTATCACCTTTTTCCTTTTTTCTTCCAGCCTTTTGTCTGCAGACAGGCAAGGCTGCTGGTTTCAGCTACCCAGTGATCAGCTGCTCTGCTCAAAGCACCACCACTCAGCTCAGTGACTGCCCAACCAGGCTGGTGTGGGACACACTTGGCACAGCTCATTGGCAGGCCTGGATATGCTCAACTTCACAGGGATTTAAAAAAAAACCAAACAATACGTTCATCATCTGAGATCCAGCATATACACATATATATGTGTGCATTCCATTAATAAAGGATGGATGCAAACCCACAGTGGAAGAGATAAGAAGTGAAAGAGCATTGTTGGGGATGTGCACAGGTGCATGCTTTCAGGAGACAGATCCAGAGTGAAAAGAGCTATGTAAAAATAAGAGTCATAAAAGCACAGAATCATAGATTGGGGTTACAAGGGCAATACTAAAGAAAGAGAAAAATTATGTGAAAAGTGAAAAATGGGTTCAGTGAGAAGGAATTAAAGGTGGGATGGCAAAGGCAGGAAGGATGAGCATCACAGGCCAGGGAGAAGAAGGACACTATTGTAGGGACAAAGGAAGACTGCCACCACATCTCACAGTCCCTTTTCTGAGAACTGCCCCCTCTCTCCCAGCATCAACCCACAGAAAGGAACATCAGAAGTCACTTTTTTCTAGGCAAGCAAAAGAGGCATCTTATGCTTTCTAGTTTCTTGTTACTTTTCATCATTTATTCCCACAAGTACAAGCCCTCCCTTTTAATGTTAGGTTTAAATACTTCACTCCAAATCTGAAAACTCTGTGTATTAAATGTTGGTCATTAACATTATTCACTGCTATATTGTAGATATTGCCCAAGATGTAATGATACCATCAGGTCTAACCCACTGCAAGCAGAGGCACTGGTGCTACAAATTAAGAGAGAGTGGCTTAAATCAATACACTACTAAACAGATCACATTCCACTTTAATAATTACATTAGATTGCTGAATTTATATTATTTTAGTGACATTAGTTCTTTGAATATGAGATCATGTCTGATAACTAAACTTTATTTAGTTTACTCTGTTCAAGATGAGTAGTAACAGGGATGTAATCTCTGGGACAGCTGTTAAAGACTAATATTTATTTCTTGGGTACAGTTACTTGACAGAGGATAGACTTACAGCAGGGTCATACCACTGCTTAAGGTTAGGGGTCAATATGCATTAATTCTAGGAGTTTCATCCTTTTATCCTTCCTCTCTCTTTAAGTATCAAATGCAAAAGAAATATACAACTATTAAGAGCATCACCCTGAGACTTATCCACAGGAGAAGAATGAACTCAAATGGCGAGAACAGAATACATAAAGTGAGTCAGAAGAGTGCATTTTTCCCTTTAGTCAGTACTGATTCTCCCTGGCATGCAGACCAACAATTGCTACATGTCTTCAGGGTACTCTTTTCATGGCTGCTGAGCTGGGTCCATTCTTGGGATCCCCTTGGATACAGCTGGTGGCTGCAGCTGTCAGCAGCTGCTTAGGCAGACTGCAGCTTGCAGCACAACAGCACAGCCGGGAGAAAGCTCCAAGGAACAAAAGGCTGCTGTTCCCAAACAGGTGTTTTTTTCCTAACCTCTTGTCCCCAAGTTCTATTTCGAAGCATGGTTCAGAGAGTTATGTTTTGTTGCATGGCCATTTCCATTACATCTGGCTTCGGTAGTTATTTTGCCCTGCTCAATCAAATCTGTGGGTGGGATAGCACAGGAAACTGATCTGCCTGAGAGAGCCTGAATGCTAATTGATGGACTGACCTTTAAATCCATGGAATCATAGGATTGTTTGGGTTGAAAGGGACTTTAAAGGTCATCTAGTTCCAAACACCCTGCCATGGGCAGGGACACCTTCTACTAGACCAGGTTGCTAAAAGCCCCATCCAGCCTGGTCTTGGATCCAGGTCTCTGTGTGTGGGACTGTATTCTACTTTGCTGCCTCCAAAAAACTGTGGGTATTTCTTCAGACAAGCCATGGCATGAGGAGGATGCCTTATTTTCAAGTTCTGCTGGGGATGACAGCTGTGCAAACTCCTGACAGATCAACCAAAGCCTACGCTAGTTATATTTGAAAAGCCAGAGGACACAGAGAGATATTGCCAGTTAATTGGTAGTTGATGTTGTTGTTGTCATGTCCAGGGGGTAAATTCCTGGTGGTCATATCAAACAGCAACAGCTAAATTTGATTTATTTCTTATCAAGAATTCCCTTTCTGTTTCATAGACACCAAAAGAAAAGGGTACCTACTTTCTCACTAGATATTGACTAACAAAAATAAGGATTATATGGATAGAGTGTGACAATTGGTGACAAGAATTTTTTAAGGAAGTTGGTATCAGATGCTGATATACCAGCAGCTTCTGTTTGATTACAAGTCTTGGAAGACTACACAGTGTAGAACGTATTTTGGAAGAAAACAATGGAGAATCCACATTGGGCAAGTTATTAGCTTACATGAAAGAGAGATGCTGTCTGCTGGCCTTTTCATTCCAGTTCCAAGAAGCTGAAAGAATATAGAGGAAAACCATCTATTTTAACTCCAGTCGTTTTTGTCATCAAAGCCCTAGAGCTCATTGTCTGAGTGAGAATAAACTGCGTGATGCTGTCTAAAAATAAGCCCATACACAATGTTTAGTACCAGAAGACAGATCTCTGTAGTGCAGGAAGAACATATTAACTGCTATTTTTACTGATTCCCTCAAGCTTTTAAACCTAAACTTAGCTGTGTTGGAGTTGCTTTTCCTTTCCAGTCTATTTATCACGAGTTCTCCTCTATTCTCTCCCCAGAAGATCACCAGCCTCATCACCAGAACATTCTGCAACCTGAGCCAATAGAGAAAGCATGAAGTTTTCACATCCCAAGATGTTATGAGCTGCAGTGAAGGAAACAGGCTCCCTGTGACTTCCCTTACAGTGTAATGAATGATAAGGTTCCTAGTGGAGTCACTTTCCCATCAATTCTCTCATCAGACTTACGCATATATGGGCAGAAAGGCTGTTTGACAAGGTTGAGTGTCAAATTTACCTCCACCAAAAGCAAAAGATGATGGTGAACATGTCAGAGACTGTATAAGAATAATCTTAAGAATGAGTATCATTAATCAAGATCACACTTTATGAGGGAGTGCTGTATCCCCTCATTTCAGGGGATTTCATGGCTGAATTCCTGACAGTGCTGAAGCTTGCAGTGCTGCCTTTCAGGGGTGCACCCAGATTTTTCCCAGGGAATCAAGCATGTGGACTAATGGAAAGGGATGGTGCATGTTAACATCTAAACAGGACAAAGATGGGATGCCTTTGGGGCGTGTTCCTAGAGTCAGGATATATAAAGTGCTCCCATGTCCTATGATTTAGACTTAGCTGAAAGTACCTAAGGAACATCTGCAAAATCATGTTGTATGCACCTCAAAAATGTTCTTTCACACGGCTTTTTTATGATTTATCTAGTCAGTTGTTCTTCCAAATCGCAGCCAGAACAAGCCATCTATATTCTTGCAGAATATCAGTTTTGAAAGCCACCCCTTTTTTCAGCTTCTGCTTGGTCTTATAATTGAGATAATACAATAAATACTTTAACTCTGACTGCCACTTCATTTTCTGCATGAATTTCAACATACTGGTTTTGATTAACTTAAAACCCAGTGTCTCTGCTTCTGCTCTCTCCTAGCAAACAGGCATTCCAGATCCAGAAACAGACAGTGAAATTTAATAAACATGTAATGCTTATCTCCTGTACAATTTAAACTGACACCATGACCCAATTAGGCTTTTTGGCATCACAAATACTCTCAGTTTAGGAAGGGTGGTGGTTCTGTGGCAGTAATAGGAACCAGATATTTCTTGTATTGTTTGCCTGGTTTAGACATCTCAGACAGAACAGTTAAGAGGCTCCAACAGTGGCAGTTTGGATGAAGAAGTAAATTTAAATTAGACATAGAGTCTATCAGCAATGTCAACCTGGGGACACTGTGAGTTCATGAAGCAATTGTTTTTATGTAGTTTAGATTCCCTAATACGAGTTCAGCATGCGAAGACGAAAAATAAAGATTATATCTGGATTTTTTTAAACATGTGTGTGATGTTTAGATTTAATCTCTGAAATTTCTTAATAAAGTAGATAAGGTGCTTCCTAAAACTAATCTTTTAAAATTACTTAGAGATCTGAAGTTAACATATCCATCACTCATGAACTTCTAATTACAAACCCTGTTGGGAACATAATTTTACTTGAATATATGAGGAATGTTTAAAATAAAGCACACTAATTCACTCATATTCTCAAAAGAAACCATGCTATCTTGAGTCCTGAAGAGTGAGCAGAAACAGAGTTCATTGATTCAGAATGGGAATTGTTCAGTTCATACCACCATATCAACTAGACCATGGCACTGTCACATCCAGTCATTTCTTGAACACTTCCAGGGGTAATGACCCTGCCACTTCCCTGGGCAGCCTGTTCCAGTGCTTAACCACCCTTTCAGTGAAGAAATTCTTCCTGATGTCCAACCTGAACCTGTCCTGAATGTCTGGAACCTGTGCTGAAGCGTCAGGCACAGGCAGGCTCCTGCTTGAGCCACACCTGAGCACTCAAAGCAGCAGGTGCAGCTGGTTCCCAGCACAGGGTGGAGGTGCCTGTTGGGAGGAGCTGCCAGCAAAGCAGTGAAAGCCCACTGATTAGGAAACTGCTGAAAACTTTTTAACTGAAGCTAAAAGCAGTCAGGATTGTATTACAGATACAATCCAGATGCTGGAGTTTCAATTTACACCTCCTATTACTGCAAGGCAAAAGCCCTGATAATTCTGTCCCCAGACCCCAGAGGTCCCAGCCCAGTCTTGCTGATGAGACAACTGTCATCATTTCTGGGTGTGTTAGATAAGTGTGGTAGGGAGCAAACTGGCTGAAAACTGTGGAGTTTTAATCACCAAACAAGCATTTGAAAGCCAGGGAAACATTAGGGTTCAGTAACAGTCCCTAGGCAAAACATACATGGTCGACCAGAAAAAAGCTGGGGAGTGGTAGATACTTCACCAGAAACCAGGAGCGAAGAAATACAAATATTACCAGGTACAGAAAGCATGTTACTATTGTCTTAACTCGGAAGAAGGAAGTCAGCAAAGACATACGGTACAGGGAAGTTGGCAATACCCCTCTGAAGATCAGAGAAACAGAATAGAGAAATATCTAAAGGTCTTTTTGGCAGATATTGGTAATTTCTTGTGTTATAGTACTGGTCAAAGCATAACTCAGAAACTTTTGTGGGCTGCTAACAGCAAAAGAGTAACTTTGTTTTTTCCCAGAGAGAGGAAAAGTCTCTCACCATAATATTCAAGGAGAAAGAGTTTTCAAGAGCATTCAGCTAAAACCTGGATTGCTACCAATTAAAGCAAATGTTAATCAGCTTAATGCCCATGCTAATGCATAAGCATGTTACTGAGGAAAGGATGAGAGGCACCAAAGCCATCCTTGCCTTGGACACTGCTGACAAGGAGCTTTAAATTGTGCAGCTGTCAGTGATAATACATTTTGCTGAGTGGGTATTTATTTTCTCTCCAGTTATCTTATCCTGAAAGAAATAATTAAGGATAGAAGCAGTCCATAACTACATTAGCAAAGAGATCTGGAGTACACCTAACCAGCTCGTTCCACAACTATATGGGTTTTCAATCTGAGACTTTGACAGTAAAATAATTTCCAGTAACTTTCCTCCTAGGTCAGGACAGTCTCTTGCCCTGAGCTGAGGAAGGTGTAATGCCCAAAAGTCCAGGTCTGTGTGAGTCCATGCCAGGGAGAACTGCTGAGGTATATTAAGTTTTTTGGCCTGATTATAGAACCATAAAATGGTTTGGATTGGGAGATACCTTAAATGTAATTTAGTTCCAACCCCCTGCCATTGGCAGGAATTATCTTCCACTAGTTCAGGTTCCTTAAAGCTCCACCCAGCTTAGCCTTGGCCACTTCCATGGAAGGGGCACCCACAACTTCTCTGGACAATCTGTGCTCATCACCCTTGCAGGGAAGAAGTTTTTCCTAATATCTAATCTAAATCAATCCTCTTTCAGTTTGAAGCCATTCTTTGTCCAGTCACTACTGTCCTTTATCAAGCCCCTCTCCAGCTCTCTCGCAGCTCCTCTTTAGGTGTTTTAAGTTCTGCCCAGAGCCTTCTCTTCTCTAAACTGAACAACCTGAACCCTCTCAGCCTACCTTCATAGGACAGATGCCTCAGTCCTCTGCTCATTGTGGCCTCCTCTGGACCTGCTCCAAAGAGGTCCCCAACCTTTGTAAACTGGGGACCCCAGAACTGGATGCAGCACTCCAGATGGGGTCTCACCAGAGTGGAGAGGAGGGAAAATCATCTCCCTGCACCGACTGGCCACTCTTCTTTTGATGCAGCACATGAAGAAAGCACTCCGTAGCTGACTCCATGTTCCTTCAGTGCACTCATAATATTGGAACTAATTCTAAAAATAAGAAAACATGGAGTGACCCCAGCCAGTGCACTGTTTAAATATCGTATGTCTTAGTTTGGAAAACAGTATTTAAGGTCAAAGTCTGTCTCTTCATCATGGCTTACTGTTAAGTGCAATGGTTTCAGGTAACAAGGGCAGTGCTGATATGTAATATATTAAGAAAGAGTTTAGCATATCCTTTGATAAGTTGAGAATCTTACAATTATACTATGATTATTTCTTCCAACAAACAGTGGTACTCAGAGATCTTTTGAATTACATTTTTTAGCATGTCAGGAAAGTATTCCTACTCAAGGAAAGTGATATCATTTTGCTGTTGTGATTCCCGGGACCAGGGAAGAAGCAGTGCAGACAGCCACCGTGTTCAGTGACAGACGAGTATTTTTCCCAACAGTCAGCTTCAAGGACGTTTCCCGCTACAAAAAAATAATTGAAATTTTGGAGCTCCCTCTGCTGGTTTTGTAGCAACTTCCAACTAATCACCCTTCTCTCCGATTGTTCATTACCATTTAAATAATTTACTTCAGGTATTGTTGTATTACAAAAAAATAAAGTTATTTACACTGCTTATTGGAGCACGTGTCTATGGTAGCTGATGTTACGTTGGAGAAAAACCTGACATTCCTCTAATAAAAAGAGAAAAATTTCTTTTTTCAAGTCTATTTTCAGAACTTACAAATGCACAGTCCAATCAATGCATGCAACTGTTTAGTGGGAGCATATATCGCAATCACTCAGTTTTTCCGTAGATTCCTAACATGTGTGCATTCATGTTATGTGACTGCTTTTATACATGCTAGAGTCTGCCTTACTAAGTACAAACAAGGTTAACCAGGAAGCCAGCACTTGTGAAAACACTGCACAAAACAGCGCAAACTCATCTTTTATACACCATATTTAACTGTTACATGGTCGAGAATTTCCCTTATTTTTATGCAAAAGAAAATAATTCTTACTGTCATGTATGTAAATGGCACTAAAGGGTTTCAGCTCAGAGTTTGCTGTTCTAAGATGGCTCCCTGTGCCACCCAGCTCAATCACACGGGTATTTCATGTGCACGTGTTTAAAAACCAGCCAAACAACTGAGAGAACACAGACATCAGGAACAGGGTTTGTCCAAGGTATTCCTCAGGTTTCATTGTCTTCATTAGCTTTAAAGAGAGCTCAGGGTCCTTAGCTTTAAAACGTAAAATTTCATTATATCCAAGTATTTTCTGAATATATTCTGACTGGTGTCTGAAAATAGATTGTACAACTTTTCTTCCTGTTTTCTTGTAGCTAACACACTGGTTTCACAGTTAAACTGCGATAAATTCCAACCAACCTGAGCTCTGCACATCAACTGTATCCTGTAACAAAAATCTTAACAGCAGAGGTATACAGCTCTCAATAAGGCTGATAAAATACTAATGGGAGAGCAATAACGTAATCACAGGAAAAGATGATTAAATCAAGATAGCACTTAACAGTATAAGGTAATTTCAAATCTAATGATTATATTATATTATAATTTCAGCGAGACCACTTAGAAGTGATTAGAGATGGAACTTTCAACTTTTTAGTAATTTAATTTACATTTATTTAATCACTAATATAGAAAAAAACCCCTCTATTTTCTCTATGTTTATTGAGAGAACAGTATATTTTCAGTTCCAGTTTTCTTGAAGAAAAGGTTTGCTTCAAAAAGATTAGAAAGGTACTTAGTTCTGAATATTGATAACTGGATAATGGACCCATAAATACATGCTGCCGAGCTGAATCTTGTGAAGGTCATTAGGAAAATTATCCCACTGAGGTCACTGGAAATATTCCTTCTGATTCTGGCAAAAACTGGAATGACCTACTAGTGACTTTAAAGTTTTCAATCTTTCCAACATTTTATGGTATATTTAAAATAATTTTGGCTTGGGTCTTTGTTATTTATTTGAACAAGGAAAAGATCTTTCAGTGATGCTGTTAATCACTAGCTATAGAGTATACTGAGATATCAGATATAAATATTCAGAAACTATAAGCCAGACATTGTAAAAAGTATTTTTTACCAAAAAAGCTAATTTGCCATAGTTTAGGGGAAATTTATTCTACCTCTGACTACAAAAGTTTCTGATGTCAATCTGTGATCCAAAAAAGAAGCTCTTAAAAATCATGACTGTAAAGCCTACAGGCCTTTGCATTCAAAGACAGACATTTTTACACCTCCACATCACCATGAAAGTGGGAATGGAGTAAAGCTGCTGTCCTACTGCTAGGGTTGAGTGGGAGGGAAGCTGGTGGAGCTGCGTGATTCCTTCAAGTAGAGCTGTGCCTCCCTACCATTGAGATGGACTAGAATCAGAGCTGCAGGTGCAGCTGCTCAAGTTGTTGACTGCCTTTCTCATGCTGAAGCTACAGAACTGCTACTTTTCTTCCTTGTGATGTTTTGTTCTGACCGATGAACAGTGGCCTGTGGTGAGTAGGTGCCTTGAATGGAGAAAGAAAACCCTTCTGGAGAAAGACAAGTAACATTTCTGGAAAAATGTGGTGCACTCACCTAGGATTTGGCAATGAAGATAAGCAACATAAGGATGCTGCTGAACACAGAAGATGACTACATCAGGGAACTTGCAGTTCCCACTGTTCTTCACCCCTGCTTTCGGTTGCCAGGGAGGATGGAGTTAGAATAATGTTGACAGCAGTAACAGGATGATTTGGAACTTGGCACCTGCTATTCAGAAGGTGCCAACACCTTGTGAGTAATCACAGTCATTAGGTATTGCTTGTACAAGCTTTTCTGTTGGGGACTGTCATGACACATTTCCTTACCTTTCCTTACCTTTTTACATGAGGTAACTTCCTCATGACTATGGAGTTCATGTTAGGAAATGTTACTGATTGAAACGTCAGTGCTCCAAAGGACATCTCTTCCTAAACTGCACTGCAACAATACATCTTATTTGTACAATAACATCTGCATTTTTAAACAATATGCCCTTGTTATGCATATGTTGTTGTGTATGTAGTTATACAATGATACATATAGAAATATTATGTGCATGATTGTAGTTGCACATATTGGCTCAGAATACAAACTTGACAAAACCCACATTTTCACTCTTTTCTAAAAGAGCTGTACTCTTTATTAAGTAAAGGACAATGTTATTCCTTGGAACTATTAATATTCTTTTGTCTAACAGGAAGAAAAGTATTGATAAGCAAAGGCACACCAGATACCTAAGGGAGATGACATAATTATTATTCATTATTAATGAAGCTATTGCCTCATTCACGTGAAATACAGAGCACTTAATACTCTATCTACCTCATCTTCCCATCAATAAATACACTCTCTCTAGAATGAGATATTATATATCCTCACTTGGGACATCTGTTCACATGGAATCCACTAATCAGAAGTTTCAGATCAGTTTGACTTTGCCTTGTCTTTGGCTTTAGCTCACTTGGTTTTGTAATCCTGGTGCACATCACATTATGACATTTAACCCATTAACCTATATATCCAACAAGAATCACAACATTCAGACCACTTAAGAATAACATGAACGACAAGCAAACTCAGTCATGTAGGGTTTTCTTCTGCTTGCCAGTTATTTAGAATGAAAAGCTGCATACGAAGGGGAATAAGACTGGCCAGCACAAGAACATGTTAGCAGAGTAGCTCAGCCACATGGCACACACTCCCTTTTCAGTTCAACTTCTGCCACATTTTTTGTGGCATGTTTAAAATTTTCATATTGCTTTAAAGAACTGAACGCTGTTTTCGCAAGGTGTTTACATAGCAAGTGATTCCTATTATGGGTTGTTGCTCAGCTGGCAACAGAAGAAACACGCAGGTCTCAGAGCAGCAGTGGATTCTCCAGGCCGGACCGACCAAAAGCCCTGCCCTTCTTTATTTGCCTATTTTTATCTGTTTCTAAGGACAGTCGAAGATTGGTGAAAGGGGTCAACACCCCAAAAGGTTTACAGGACAAAGACATGGTCAATCATCTTTCTCCACCCCAGGGAAAGGAATGAAAAACAATTCCACAAGTGCAAAACAATCCCGGCTGGTTAAGAAAAACAAGGACCACGTTTACAGAACAAGCATGGGAAACTACAGCTACAGTGTTACAACTTATGGGGCCCTGTAAAACCAGGGCGACAATGGGTAGTTTTACAAGCTTAAGAACGAGGTATCCACCCCAGAAGTGCCTTAAATAGGATGGGCAATATGTCCCAGGGGAGCTTTGGAGGGAGCTGCACTGACATTGCAGGACCAGGCAGCGACCACAGTCCTGAGCTCCTGAGAAAGGCAGCAACAAGGGTCTGGGAGGAAGGGAAGGATGTGAGGAGGCACCTCAAGGGGAGGGTGAGGAACCAGTGGCAGCAGTCACAGGCCATGCCTGATAAGGTCTGACAATGATCTCCAGCAAGACTGGATTATAAGAAAGACATAAAGCACAGCTTTGTCATCCTAAGTACTGCCAGATCCTGAAAGGTAACAAATACCCACATATTCTGCTGTCTCTATGAAGAATTTCAGGTGATCCTGAAGGACCAAAGCTGATTAAGTGTAACTTAGTAATGTAACTGTTTAAATTAAAGTCAAAAATATTAGAAGAAAACAGGATATAAATTTAGCTGCTTTCTTTCTTAGTGCCTTTCCATTTTGGGGAAGTTTCACATAAACATATCTGGATTGCGCAGTCTTGAATGTCAGTTTTGCAGTGATGCTTCAAGGAACAGGTGACAAATACTAGATTGCTGCATCCTGAGACTCATCTGCAAGTGAGGTAACCAATAAAGGAAGAGATGAATTAAGGTGAAATCAAAAGACCACTAAAGAGATTTTTTTTAAAATAAAGGAATTAAAAAACACCTTGAAGAAACAGGTAAAAATCCCAGTAGAGATACGGAAAGAACTTGTGGCTGTATAACCAGGAACAGCTTTGTAGTTTGTCATCTTTATGACAGCTGTGGTCAATAGCATCTAACCCAGAGAACAAGCCTGAGGCATGGGTGATAGCCTGTTTCTATAACAGAGAAATAGAAAGGAAAACTCCTTAGGAAGCCTCTTTCAGCAGGACTTTCCAGCTATGAAAGAAGTGAGGAGACAAGCCACCAGGGAGGCCTGTACATCAACCAGTGACATGTGTAATCACAGAGAACAATTACTCACAGCTTCTCCTTCCCAAGTTCTGGCAAATGAGAAGTGATTCAGGCACTAAGCAGAGCTACCTCATGATGGTCTAAACTATCATATCTAAGCTCCTAATTCAGAAGGGCGTGGGTCTCAAGTCTGGTCTTAGTTTGGCCAAGGGTATACCTTTCTCAGTAAAATAACCATGCATGCAGCAGGATTAAAACAATTATGACTAAGTATTTTCTTTTCCTTACACAAAAATATAATTAAGCAATATATAATTAAGCAATATATAATTAAATCATTGGGGTTTTTTTTGCTTTCCACCTCCCTTTTGACTCGTCAGCATGTCTGCATGGGCTGTTCAGAACACTACTATGGGGCATGATCTTCTCCCACACCGACTTGATGAAATCTGGTTTTAGCCAAGGTAATGGAATCTGGCCATTGAATACCTAACTTCATTTCACTGCTGCTTACAAATGAGGGCCTGACCAACACACTGCTAGAACCAGTGGCTTCTGAAGTTTGGTACAACTGGATTTTAAGACAGCAACATATATAACCACCTTTCATGAACACAGCTTAAGAAAATACTAGTGTATTCAATAATAATTGATTTGATAGGCCATAGACTTGGAGAGGCAAGTGTTAAAACACAGAGATAATGGCTCAGTGTGTGGCCAGGAAGACAGACTGGCAGGAAGTGACTCATCTGCCCCTTGACTGCACAAAGTACTCAAAAAGAAAATTCATCTGTAGGCTAGCCCAGCAGACTGTCACTGCCATAGTGCTTTAAATTTTCCAATTGGGGCTCTTGTAGCACCCAAAAAACATTAAAACTTGTGATTATTTGTGGGGGAAGTTGGTTTATAAAGGGAAAGAAGTTAGCAATATTCCCTGCCAAAGCACTGATAAATGGGTTTTGTAGCAATGGCAACAGTGAGGGAGAGA
Source organism: Drymodes brunneopygia (assembly GCA_013400955.1). Classification (NCBI taxonomy): domain Eukaryota; kingdom Metazoa; phylum Chordata; class Aves; order Passeriformes; family Petroicidae; genus Drymodes; species Drymodes brunneopygia. The sequence continues at coordinate 402,579 of VZTZ01026493.1, read as the reverse complement.
GTAAATCAGCAGCAGGTATAATTTTCTTATTACTGTGAGCTCCTCATTTATCTTGGATGCTCTGAATTCACACTTTGAATCAGAAGCAGTAAGTACCTCAACAGCAGTATTTCCACTGGTCTGGTAAAGAACAATCTCAGCAATATCTGCTTTTCTAAACTTATTCTTTGGTTACTCACCCCACACACTTGGGTGAGTAGGACCTGTTTGCAGGCAGTTTGGAAAGGCAGTACTTTTCCTCCGACAGTATAGAAAAGATGGGCCTTTCTGCAAGCTCAGTGGAATGTCCCTCATGTCCCTGTGCCTCCTTTTCTTTGCTTCTTTACAAGTGGCCTTGTAGGCAGAGTGACCTCAGAGTGACTGGATTTTTCAGTCTCCTTTGATTCTTTTGGGCTTTTGTTCCATTTCTCATATTGCACAAAACAGAGAAGCAGAACCCTAAAATCTCAAAAACCTCAGCTCAGCTCAGCAAAGAATCACTGTTCCATTTAATACAGTAATACACTGACTACTTCTAATCGGGGAAGTCTGAAAACTTTCTTTTTTACTGATATACTACCTAGCAAATTATCCCTCAAAAATTAATCACCAGTAAGGCACTACCAAAAATGACATATTCACTCCACCTAAATTCTACAGTCTTTGTTTGGATTTAGCTGCCTAAAACATATCTAAGCGGCAGATAGGAATCCAACCATGCTCTTTCCAGAAAGTCTGGAAAGTCTCCAGGGCATTGTCAAACTTGTCCTAATGTGCTCAAACATATTGTTTTGAGGGCTGGATGCTTGGCTAATAAAGACAGTAGTTATTTTCTGGCTTTGCACTGGCCAGCCAGTAACATCCATCAAAACAAAGAGCTAGGAAAGAGGATTTCTGACTGTAAATAAGACCACCATGCAAGTGGCTGATGCAAAAAATTCAAATGGGAAGACCATCACTAATGTTAATAGCTCCAGAATTCTTGATCCTTCTTTCAGTGCAGACACAGCACCCTGTAGGACACGTCTGGTTTTCACAGGCAGTAGGTCATGGGTGCATGTCACCCTCACCCTGGCAGAGTTGTGAGAAGAACATGATAAGGTGGCTCTGTGTTTTGGGAGTGAGGTGGATAAATACCACTTGTTTTGGTTGATATCATGTTTCCAGTGGAGGAACTACCACACAATCACTCTGGACAGCAATGTTTCTGTCATTCTGCCAAACTCTTAACAGCAAACCAACACTATCCTTAGTGTTCTCATGATTTCACTGTACCACTTCAAAGTACTTGGGCCTCACACTCCCTCAATTATCTGAAATTCTGTAGTTTTTTAACACACTTGGTTTCAAAGGAGCTTCTTCTAAGCAAATCAAGAAAGAATAAGATCTTTCTGCAAGCAAGTCTCCCAAGGGATTAACTGTGCTGTAAGGAACCACCCTATTCTCTGTTTACCTTGCAGGTAATAACAAGAATATTCTGTAGAGAATTCAAACACATAAGAAACATACCAAGCAAGTCACTAGAAGAAAATTAGGCTTACCTTCCTCTGTAAACACATAATGCATTAGTAGATTAACTTCCCATTAGACAAATGAACAACACAGGATGCAGCATGATACAGAAGACAAACTGCTTATCAGATGAAGTAAAACTCTAATCATAATTAAAATATCTAAATAAACATTATCTGACTCAGAACCAAGCTACACTAGGGAAGCTCTTCACCATGCTGTTAGGTTTGAAGTGTAGTTTATCTGCCAGGGCTTAATGCCTGTGTTAAAGTTACCCTGGTTACTGACAACTCCCATTCGATCACCTGAAATTTGTTGTGTCTGCAGTGGAGAACTGTGTGTTTATTACAGAGTTGGGTTTTGATAAAATGACCCAGAATACAGACACAGATACCTGAACCAGTGTATTTAAAACAGAAAATGAAAAACAGAAACAAAAAGCTCTCGATCCATGTTTTCAACATCAGCCGTGTGACAAGGAGCACAGAAATCAGAGATGAAGCAAAATCGTCATGATACTGATAATACAGAAACACTTACCATAGCATGATGATAGATCACAATATTGGTAACTATGCTGAGACAAACAGCACATATAAGTGAACAAAATATAATGACATAGCTTGAGCACCATCATTTTTCTAAAGTGGCACAGTCACTTAGAAGGACAGTCTGAATCATGTGCAGTTCTAACCGTTACATGAAATAAAGGATAAAGTCAACTCTGCAACATCACTCACTGTGGACACACAGAAATAGCTATACAAGTCTTTAGGGTTCATCAGTTCAATCAAAACAGTGAACTGAGAGTCTTGGGAAGAGTTTAGAAAACTAAAAGCCAAATCAGGCTTGAAGCACATGCAGTCCTTGCTTATGTAAAGTAAATGACCCTTAAAGAAAGTACATTCACAGGTCCAGGATGATGCCATGAAATGCTTTGAAAACCATGGATACAAGTGATAGAAGGGTGAAGATTAAGAAGAACTGCTTGTTAAATAATATCCATGTTATGTGCTTGGATTTTTTCTAACCTCTTCATCCCAATCAAAATCTAATGAAGCATCATCCAGCTCTGCTATGGAGAAGAGAGATGTCCTTGTGACCATGCTGGCTTTACTAGAATTTCCCAGTGCAAAACTCTTCCTTTTGCTAGGATTGCTCACGTGCACCTTCAGCAATGGGCTGGGGCTTTCCTTGCTTGTGTCATTCTTAATGGCAGGTGAGGTTTCTGATTTTGCCTCAGGACGTGACACAAAGGAGAACGTCGACAGCTTGGCTAACGTGCTGGAGCGCACCTTCCCTGTGCCTGGACCACTAAGTTTCTCCTCTCCCTCCTTTTTCTTCTCAGTGGGTGGAGGTGACACAGCATCAAAACTGACATCAGAGTGTATTGTTGCACTTTCTCTGATCTCTTTCCCTAAGACCTGACCCTGCTTCTCTTCTTTCCCTTTATTATCAATTGATTCTTTTTCCAAACTACATTTTCCTAAGCGAGTCAATGTCATCTTGCTTTTCTCAGGTGGACAGCATTTTTCTGGAAGCTGCTCTCCCTGGACCTGCTCTCCCGGCTTAAAAATAGTTTCACTCTGAAAAAGAGAAAATTCTTCATTTGTCTTCTCTGAAGAATGACCAAGCTTTGTCCTTGGTCTGAAAGAAAATTTAGCTAGTTTAGCAGCTGGGGGACTTTCACTTTCTTGTTCATGGAAACTAACTACTTTTGTTTCCTTCACTACTTGATCTTTACTTCTTTTTCTCATGGAAAGTGCTGCACTTTTTGCTGCCACTGATATGCTGTTCTCTTCTCCTAGCACAGAATCTGCATCACTTGAGAGCTCTGGCAGGCCAGAGGCAGGTAACACTGAAGGAGGAGCCTTTGCCTCGGGGTCCTGTGTACTTGTAAAGAATCCATGTGACTTCTCCCTGTGCAGCCTCCGCCAGCTTCTAGAAGCATGCTGTCTAATAACTGAATCCTGCCCACTAGCACTTGGTGATAGGTCTGCAATATTATCTTCTGAAGAACAGTTGTGTTCTTCAGTCCTTTTCCTGCTTGACTTGGAAACTTTGTCCTTTTGTTTCAGAGGAGCATGCAGATCCACAGCTGCTAGTGACTCTTTTATTCCATTCTGCTTCCTTGGTATTGAAGCAGATCTTTCTTCAGAACCTGAGGCTTTTGAAGCCAAGTTATTTGGAGGTATATTGGGCACTGCAGACTTCTGAGAATTTTCTTCAGCATCAATGCTGCTCCCTTCCACGCTGTCAAACCATGCCAGGCTGTTTGTATTTTTGTTATTACCATGTGCTGGGTTGCACAAGGGTTCTAGATGAATATTCCCTTCACAGCTGCTCTCAAGCAAAGGTGTCTGTGGCCCAGAGTTATCCTCTTCTTGATTTGAAGGTTCTGACGGAGACCTCTGCTTTGACTGCCCAAATGCATCCTCATTCAAGCACCTTATGGTAGTACTGAAATTTGTTTCTTCAGGCTGCTGCTGGCAGGAATTTTCCTTTTGCAATCTATACAATGAAAAAAACCCCAAACAATAGTAAATTAATTTTCTTCCTTTTTCTTTTATCATTGCATTAGTGATACATAATATGCATGACTGGCGGAAAGCTACAAATAATGTAGGTCACAAGAGTATATTATTCAATTTCACATAGAGCTCTGAAAGCTGGTGTTGCAGTCTGTGATCTTTCAGCACCTTCGACAGTAAGAGGCAGAATTTAGTGCCCCCAATAGAAGACAGGCAGATGGACAGAGAAAGCAACCACCTAAACTGCATTTCCTTGGGAAACCAAACAGAAAAAAAACCAAACTAAACAACAGTTTTTCACTACTTACAGCCATTGCTGGAGTCCCTTACAGATTCTACATATTCTGTAAGTCTATCTTCTAGAACAGGAACCTAATTAAATCTCATCCTGAGCCAGGTAAAGTCCCAAATGAGTTATTGGAATGGAAAACCTAGGTATTACTTGGAATAGTGGTTGTTGCTGGGTTTCTCTCATAATCACTATGTATTCAACATGTCTAAAATGCGATAGAATGAAAGCATCTCAAATCACTTCTAAAACTTAATTATCACTGTCTGTGGCTATCAATATTCTCAGGGTCCTCCAAAACACCAGAGGTGCTTGAATGAGGGTTCCCTCCAATTCCAGAATAGCTGATGTTCTGTCTATTGTACCTAAACACATATTTTCCAAGGCAGACAGCATTCTGGTTTTTGCTAAACAGTGATACAACCCATGAGTGAAAAGCAGCCACATTCCATCCCAAAAGTGACTGCATTCGTCCAGAAGAAATTATTCGAATGTATTATAACCAGTTTCTCTGCTCTGTGAGAGAGATAGCACATACAGAAATGTCTATTTTACAGTAATTACTATAATTGTTTACTAACATGTTTATTCTTAATTTTTAATGGAAGGTGGCAGAAATTATATGACTCATCCAGAAGGGATGAGATACATGATACATGTTTGTTTTATTGAAATACAATTTAGGGGGAATGCATGGAACAAGTCTTCTAATACAGAATGGGTTGTTTTAAACAGGACATTCATTTAGTTTTCCCTAAGGTGCTTAAGAGAGGGAAGAAGAAATCAGCTTAATTTGCAGCAGAGGGCATTTGGTGGAATATTAAGAAAACATTTATGAGCACTGGGTGGAGCAATCATGGAACAGACTACAGAATGGCAACAGAAAATCCTCATCATTAGAAGGCTTCAGAGCAGATATTGTGAGCTCCTGCCAGGAAGGTTAAACGCAGACTTGATCCTCTCTTTGTATTTGATCTCCCATCCCATCCTACATTTCTATGATCCCCTTGAACACCTCTGTTTTAAAACTATCTTTGTCTGTTGCAGATATCCCAGTTTCATATGTTTCTGTTGACTCTGGCTATTTAATACATCATTACTACAAGTTACAAAATAAGTCTCAAAATATTCAAAGGAAGAGTGCTCCCAGCTGTTTCCATTAATTTCAACAACACTAATATTTTATCTTCCTTAAACAGTAAGAAAGTACTAGTTTCTTTAAAGCCTAATCTCATTTCTGAAAGAAAATGCGGGGTGTTTTTTTAATGTTATTTCCTTTCAATTCTAGGGTTTTTCTCTCAGGTTCAGTGCATTGAAAGTTTTCTGTATTTCCCAAAGATTATTGCAGTGAGCTGAAAACTAGAGATGTGACAGTGAAAAGTCCAGCATGGAAAAAAGAAAAATCACCCGAAAGAACAGAACTTTGATTCAGGCTTACATTTTCCATTGAGAGAAATAGAAGGATCCTGACAAGCCCAACACAAACGGCAGCTTAAAAAATCATGAAGCAGACCTGCTGTGTTTTACCAAACAAGTAACAAAAGGTTATGTAAAATTATTTGCTCAGCTACAGAATCTAGCATTTTGACTCTAAGAAGCACTTTTGAAACTTATCTGAGCATAATACTGAGATATGAGTTGGGAACTCATTAAAATATTTGTAAACTCCATAACCCAGAGTCAGAAATGATCTTGTGATGATCTCAGAGTGCTACTTTAAAACAATCTCCCTGATTATCCATGTCCTCTAAAGAACGAGTCCCTTCCCAATGTCAAGACTATATTTATACCCTCTCCAGATATTATTGTGAAACAAAATTCTGTTTCCCTTCTGAATTAGTTTATTACTTTGTGTATTATAACCTGTTAAGTCTTTGCAGCTCTTTGTGCAGAAGATCTTTCAGCTCCAGCCGCTCCAATATGATTTCACACTGTGTTCGGTACTCCTCCATTGGATTTTCTGGGAATGAGGTGTGTAAGGCATTGATGCCTCCGAGAAGTGCACCCCCCTATGGCACCAAAGACATTAAAAGAATAAAAATAGGAAGATACCTTTATTATTTAGCATCAAATTTAAACAACAGAGACTAGTTATCTGAAATTCTCCCTTAGACATTTTAAAGCTTAAGGTAGCAAATATTTGTTAACTGTATCCACACAAATAATCCTATTAGATCTGCTCACATGGTCAAAACTGCTCATAAACATAAAGCGATTACATGATCAAGACTGCAGTTTACTCATACTTGTTTATTTTTATTGACACATGGAATGGGAAGTCCACCTAAAGCTTGAGAACATCATGATTGAAAATGAAAATTATGATTGAAGATGCTTTCCAAATACCTTGTAAAAATTGTGCCCATGTGAGGAACTTTTTTAACTGAAGAAGTTCCAACTGCTAGAGGTTTTCAATAGCTTTAATAGCTTTGCCTAATTTCTTAAAGGAAATGACCTGAATATTAAGACTTGTCAATACAGGGCAAATTATTGGGCAGAAATATTTCTGAATAGCACTATAAGAGTAACTTACTATTTGTGAACCATTCCAGTGAATTGTTAGTGATTTTAATCTGGGACAATTTTTGCTATGCCTTGTAAAAATGAAGTCATTTTTGTTTGGAACAGAGCGTCTGCACAATGATTTGTTCCACAACAAATAATCTAGAATAGCTCTGTAGTTAATTGCTCTTTGGAAAAAAACACCTTACACCACAAAACCTCTATTTTGCCACAGATTAGTTAGCATTTACCACTCTTGTCTAATCTATAAAGCTCAATACAACTAATGAACAAGATGTGTATCAAATGCCATGGGTGCAATAGCAAAAGTCAATGAAGTCTCTAGATCCAGAAATTGCTACCTACGGGATCACAGGGATTACACATCTTCAATTGTGTAATTTATGGTTCTCCAATTTTGAAATATAAAGCACTACATTTAAAAAATTACATTGAAAAACATCACTCTGTGGTTAATTAAAGCTCTCTAAAACTACAGAGTGCTAAAAATAAGGCTGTCCATGCAACCTTTAATGCATCCCACTGAAGTTACCACTTGGGGGTTTTTTCACCCATCACTTCAGGAACATAATAGATCTGTCCCACATAGAAGCACCAGTCTCTTGGCATGGAAAAGGCTTCTGCAGAACTCCTTTGCTGTATATGCTTCAGGAACTGGAAGGTTCATAGGCAATGAAGCAGTCTCTTGCTTAGAACAATTAAAAGCAGACAAGTAGGACCAGATTCTGTCTCTGATGCTCTGTTCCAGTTCTCATTATTCAGAAAGAGCCAGTCAAGAAAAGAAAGAAAATAAATCTCTAAGTGGGATCCTGATGTGGTGTGTGCACAGAAGGAAATTGCAGACAACAGGAAACATGCTCAAACGCTCCAAGTGCTACTACTCTGAAACTGGGGCCCCAACTATCTCTCAGGGCTGTGCTCTAGTGGACAATTTTTTCTGGACTGTGCATAATTCAGCTTCAGATCAGAGGAGTAGCACCATCCCATCACTTTGCAAGGACTGTATGAAGATGGTTGAATTGATATTTCTGAAATATTCAAGGCCACTGGAGATGAATTCCAAAGAAAAATACTTCAAGAAAGTGAGAATAGAATTTAGAACAGCAGGTAATGAACAAAATATTGAGCAAAACACTGGCAAAAGATAGTTGCTTTCGGACTGAGTACCGTTGACCTGTGACCTAAGGACCCAGAGAAAAAAAGAGGACTACATGGTTATATATCCTGAGATACACAGCCATGGACTACAATAATGTCTTGCCCTCACTGACATTTCAGTCCTTTACTTGGCCATCACAAGGAGCTTCTTTTAAATACTGTGTGCGCATGTGAAATTCTAAGTGAATTTAAGACATCTGTGCAATTTCATTCCTGCGCTGTTGCTCACGTCTCTGCGTTACCTGCCCCTCTGAGATTCTGAGATATCATTTTGAGTAGAGGAAGGAAACCATGTGACAAAACCACTGTAAACTGAAGGCAGAGGATCTAAAACAGAGAGAGAAAGTATTACAGGGAAACTAAGTTGAAAGGGAAGGTATAAATGCCTAGAGATGGGAAGACAAATCACAAAAAGGAGGAAAAGAAGAGGGTCTGGAAAGAGAATAAAACAAGGATGGAAAACATGACCAAGAGAAGGAGGGAAACAATGCCAGCAAGAGAAAATGAGGCAAAGAAAAGATCAAGTAAGAGGGGTTTGGAATATGCTTACAAAGTAAGAAAGAGAAATATAAAGGTAAATTAGAGGGCTAAACAAAACAAAAAACCCCAATGAAGTAGGTTGGTGATGAAAATGCGATAGTCTTCCTTCCCAAGAGAGCTCACAAGTACCCAGTCACAGAACTGTGAATTTTAATTTTATACTGGCAAGAACATGACTTATTATAGAAGTTGCAAAGACAGTGTTAAAGGTAGAGTTTACTGAACTAAAAGGTGGCAGCCAGTCCTTCCAGAATGATACGGGCACTTTCTCATTTGCAACCTCGTTCTAGAGACTGACAATGAGGCAGGAAACACAGGATGTATCTGTACAAAATGTTGTGGGGTTTTTTTGTTCTAGAGAAGGAATCTGTTTCTGAAAATAAACGTTTGCATGCCACTGCTATAATTTTTTAATAAAACAAATTAACCACTTCCTTAAAAAAAAACCTATTTCAGTGGTTATTCATGCTTTCCAGGAGGAAAGTAAAATCTGACCTTAAATAGCAAATCTCATATTTGCATTTTCCTAGCAAAATTGAACACGTTTGCCTACTTGCTCTTAAGAAGCTAAGAGTGGAGCAAAGATGGTAAATATACTAAGCACTCCCAGGTAGTCTTCTGCAGTCATAATTCAGGCAAATTTCTCACTGACTCTTATTAGACAAAAACTTGTTACACAACGTAGTGGGTTGACCCTGGCCAGGTCAACATGCAGTCCTCAACCTGAGGGCAGGACTGTATAAAAATGAGACAGTGACCCACAGTTAAAACCATTCTTCTACATTTACTTGTGCTGATCAGGTAGAGAGACATACAGGGGACAATACACATTCATTATTATTATTATTTAAATACGTTTCACTTTTTGATTGGTTACAAAAAAAATAGTCTTTCAGAGTTCTTATATTCAAAACCATATTAATTTGAAACCACTGTCCCATGAATTTTCCATCTACTTAATTACAGGTTTAATTACAGTTAATGAAGACCTACATGGTATCTTCTGCAGTTTCAACAGCTTCATATTTTAACTTCATGAATATGTCATTGAAAAGCTGAGCTCTTCAAAACAGTGCAAGATGAATTGCAGCAGATAGCAAAATAATCTTTTCCTACTTAATAAGGTCAGGCCCTGTAGTATTTTTGAGATAAATTCCATTTGCAATGTTTTGCAATAGATTATCTGTGGCACAAACTCCAATTGGGCTCCCAACCCTCACTGAAAGGACAAGGGAGATCACAAGCGCCTACCTGCCACATGTGACTGTATGCATCTATTCTGAAGAGCTTTGTCTCCAAAAATAGGAGCATATCCACTTCTGGAAAGGTCTTTCAGGCTCACTGAACTAGTGGGTGCTATATAAAACTATTTTAATTTGAAAATATTCAAATCAACCTATACAGAAACATAGGAAATGCCATTTTGGATCAGATCAGTCAGCTGAGTAGTAGAGTACACCATCTCTGACACAGCCAAACCCAAACATTTTAGATGTGCTAAAAACCCCCATGCATAAAAATCTGGATAATCTGCTAAAGGTAATTCTTTTCCTACTCCAAAGCATGAAGATTTATTTATCTTAAAAATATTCTGTCTGAAGTAATAGTGTCTATATTATTTTCCACATTTCTACTTAAAAAGACCTTATATCAGATTCACATTTCTTTCACTAATTCTAAATGCGCTGCTTTTTCAACATCTTAATAATAATACTACAGTAAACTAAAATCTAGCCTTCCACATTTTTTCAATGCCTTTTTGCACAGAAACATTACATAAATCCATGTGGTAACTGGAATGCACGATTTTCAATACAACTAAAGTTTTGGAATTTTAAGGTTTCTAAGAATAAAATTAGTCTTCTGAATGTTCTGAGTTTTACTATTACTACCAATATAGTTTAAAATTATCTAATTGCAAAATAAATTGTAGGTCTTGGCAAGTGCTTGAACTTGCTCCAAAAAATAATTTGGTTCTCTCATACCTAATTAACAAGTGACTATATAACATCATGGAAGTAAAACTCATCAGAGGCTATTAAACATAGTGATATACACACAATTTCTGCCTCAAAATGTCTTTAAAATGTAGACTACCAAAAGCCAATAGTATGCCAAAACTTCACATAGACTGCAAACTCTATGAAAAAAGGTAGCAGGCCTTTATCCTAATCCAGTATAATTTCAGTATAATCTCTGTTTAAGGATTTTAACAACCAAGATTGCCTAAGAAAAGACTTGTCAAGGTCTCTACCTACTTTGCATGAGTCTATAAAATCCGTTCCAAAGAGAAGAAGGGATGGCACATGTCTGCATGTAAATCTGAATCCCTTAAATGCGGTATTGCAGCAATGGCAATGTCTGCAAGAAACCTTACCTGCATTGAAGATTCCATCACTGATACCACAGTTACAGCATCTTCCAAAGTCACAGTATCCCTAAACATCAGCCGGGCATGAGCTGTCAAAAATAAATGGGTGCAAGCGTTACTGAAGTCAAAACACAATTTTTTTGTTTTTTTTACTAGAATGAACAAGATATTTCTTCAAATTTCTTCAGCCCTCAAACACTTGTGCATGGGCATAACCTAAAAATAAATATAATAATTTTAATTTCAATGTCAATGTCAACAGAAACTGGAAGGATTCATTTTTCAAGGGAATAATGGGGTGTAATTTTCAAATTGCAGTTACAGTGACAGATGCTTAAAATTCTACAGTTAAAAAAAGTAAAGTGCTGGATATGACAACAAAGAGTGTGATATTAAACACCTTTATCTACATAGGCACATGTCATCACCATAAAGTAAAAAATAAGGTCTAATTTACACCACAGGTCAGAAAAAAATTTATTCCTCTACCTGGTCTGTGTCACAGATTTGGTATTATTTAAGATGCTTTTCTCTACAATAGGTTTATTTTTTCTTCCTTCCCTTTCTTCAGTCAGCAAAATAAAAGTGATTTTTCTAAATAGATATAATGCAAATAATTTACCACATGAAGCCTTTTCCTAATAGGCCATGGAAACACACTCAGTTCTTATTCAACAAGAGAAAGGCAGGTTAGTTAACACCATCTAAATAATACTTTGAGAAAACAAAATCCTACTAAAAGCCCCAATCTCATGAACCAGTACAAAGGAAAGAAACACTGAATGTGAAAATTACATGTGAATCTCGAAAAGTTAGGAATGTCTTTCACTTAAAATGGAGAATGTCTTTCCCTGAAAATGGAGAACAAAACATAAACATCCAAAGTAGGAGTCACTACACTGCCATTTATGCTTGCTATACAAAATATCGTACATTCTTTTAAATTCATCCTGAAAATATTTGATATGACATTTTATAAAATATAACCATGTTAAGACAGAGACATACTGCTTCCTTTGGGTTTTTTCTTATAAATGAAATATGACTTGAACTCAGAGTTGGAAATTTTTAAGTTGCATGGCAAAATATGGACTTGATTACTAATACTTCAGAAAACAAATAATATGCTATCTTCTATGTGGTATTAATTTTAAGATTATTAATACTTTAAAAAATGATTATTTTATGTTATATTAATTTCAGAGTAGAAGCAAATATTTGACTCAAATGGAGCCAAGTAAATCCTGAGACTGCCTTTCATAATGACACATAATTTCTGACATTTTTCTCTTGAATGTGACTTCTTCCAGAGGTTTTAGTATTTATTATGTAAGTGAGAATCTCAAAACTAAAACTAGTTTTGATAGTCTAAATGTAACACCCTTTCTCACATTTAAAATCTCCAACCCCGAGGTCCTTTAGATGAGAAGGATAAAACAATACAAGAATCACCTATCCCCACCTCCATGGAAAAGCTGCTACTCTGCTTACTGGCTATAATTATACTGTTCTGTTCATTTCATAAAGGTTAATTGTTAGCCTAAAAATAAAAATGGCAGGGCCTTACCTTCTGCAAGGCGTATCAGACTCTCCAGCAGGCGGATGGTGGTGCGGGCAGCGTTCCTGCAGTCACTCTGACGCTGCATTTGGTAGTAGCGAACAAGGACCAGGTTGCTCTCATCAGACAATTTTGGCTTTATGCTTTTTATAAGGCAGAAGTAGGTTTTCATCCTTTCCATGCTCCAGAGCTTTTCTGATTTGTTTGGGCAGCCTGCATTACAACATTCTTGTCAGTTATTCTATAACAACAGACACCAAGCTGCTTGCTAAGAACTCCTGTTAAATAGACAGGTGACTATGAAAGAGACATCGCTGTACTTTTGTGGCATACTGGCTGTCTGTATACTGGTCCTCAAGGACTTGGTCAAATTCCAGTGCAGAATTTTACACACCATCCGATCCCCCCTGTACCAAAATCCACAGAAAAGCCTCCAGTAATTTCTATAGAACTGCTGTCAGCCTCACTGCCCACCAGATGGTACAGGTAGTGCCAAGTGCTTTGGAACTCCTTAAAATGAAAAATGCTACATGAGTGTATGCACCTCCTCTGGCTGTTTTACCTACTCTGTTGGAGCCAACAGCTGCCTGCCATACTCCGAACATTTTTTGTAGGGAAATATTTTGGAAAGGGAAGGAAGCTAGCTCAAGAAGCTTCCTCTAAGCACTTCTCTTGTAAAGGGGATCAAAGTCATGTTCTTTGATGTGGATAAGGAAGAGGCTGATCAAATTCAAATCACACTGCCTTCCCTCATTCCAGAGCACAAAGCTCCACATGAGAATGCTCATTCTTTGAGCCCTGCAACACGTGTATCTCTGATCTGTTCTGCTTGAATTAAGTTTCCCATTAACAGCAAGTACAATTGCAAGGCATGTAGGATCTGCAGATCAAGTGCTGTAAAGGTGTAAGATGGAAACAATCCACTTATTGAGCAGCCTGGGCTGAAATCTCTCTTAAATGATCCCAGAGTAAAAGTAGAGTGTTCTCAGCTCACCTCTCTCAATTAATTAGTGATCTCTGTCCTACTCCTGCTTGAAGAACAACCATACAGCAGAAAACCACCATGACAAAAATGTAAACACTGATTAATTTGAAGGATTCAAGAAAAACAAACAAAAAAATGGAGGGAAATCAAAAGAAAAAACAAAAACGATAAAACAAGAAAACCCAAACAAACAAACAACAAAACCAGCAACCAATGAACCAAAAAAAAACCCACAAAAAAACCTCAAAAAACAAACCAACAAAGCACCTTATGATTTAAAAAGACTAGTCTTACCTTTATTTTGCAAGATGAAGGATGAAATTATGTGGTCCCATTCCTCATTCTTTGTATCTAACAATACTAAGACCAGGTCAAATCTGCTCAACAGGGGACTGCCAAGAGCTATGTTGACAGAGACAGACTCATTGGGGTCATAATGGCCTTTGGGGTTTGTTGCTGCCAGGATAGTTGTCCTCGTGCTAAGCTTGCACACCAAGCTGGAGAAAGGTATGGTGAACATTATGGTTGAATTAAATTGGGTAAGGAAAATGATTCCAAAGTGTTTAACATGTTTGTGGTTTTATGCTATAAAGAGCACATCTTGCCTTGAAAGACCAGAAGAGCTAAACAATGTACACAATTATTGCATTAACATGTATTATGTGTACAGCATTTTTCAGTCAGAGAATAGCAACTGACAGACAGTGATTTGGATACCAAAAGTCATCAACCAATATTGCAACAAATAATCTCTATATACAGCTAGATCCTTAAACAGTGAAAACCAACGCTACTTTTCAGAAATAAATATTAGTTTGTGGGTTTATACAATATAGAAACACTTTCGAATGCTGTAAAGCAACACTTTAGCTTAATTCACCTTTCAAGACAGCAAAATAAAATGTGACATAAATGTATGTTCTGTTCCTGTGTATAAACATGAATATGAACCCAAGTAAACAGTGATGGGCAGCCATATCAACTGAAACAGCCATTTTCTTCTCTTAACCATGATGTCCTAGTGTGTGCTTGTAGATGTGGGGAGAGATTATTTTTACTCTAGTAGTCCAAATGCACTCCTTTTGGGTAAGGCAGCAGCAGAAGTATTCTAACTTTGGTTTGTCACTGAGCTATTTCTAGTCAGCTCCTGAGTAACTGCTGCCTCATGTCCAAAGTTCTTCTGTAACTGGGAGGAAGGACCACAGATCTTCTGCTCACTTATATCCAACAGGAAAAAGCCTATTCTCCCATGCACCAAAATAAAACCTAAATTAACAAGGTGCTTAGCCTATGTGTGCAAAGTTACTACTCAAAAAATCCTCATTATATGTGGTCCTTAAAAGTGAGCAACCATGTGCAAGTTAGCAAACTGTGTTTGGGTCCATCAAACCCAAAAAACTGCAACAAGGAACTCAGATGAAATATGTCCCTGTCTTACTAAGGAGACAGGATCATTGAATCCAAGTATTTGTGCTCAGCTGGCAAAAGCTGGTAATTACCCAGGTGAGAGCAACATGACCCTGAGATTAGCTCAACTGGTAAGAGCATGGTGCTAAAAACACCAAAGCTGTGGGCTCTATCGCCATATAGGCCATTCACTTAAGAATTAGACTTGACGAACCCTGTAGGTTCCTTTCAACTCAGAATGTTCTGTGATTATTTGTCTGTTGTCTGACGAAGAGGCTGGAGATGCTCAGAATAAGGGAAGGACATGATCAGTTAGAGGAGCCAAGATGTGATTGGAGCAAGAGCTGAGTGGAAGGTGACAAGAAGGAATATGGAAAGGGTGATGCCTTTTGAGTAGCAGACATTTCAGCAGTACCAGGCAGGAAATAATTTGGGCCTGGACAAGAGCTGCATATGACTGACAAACTGAAATATGAGCTCAAAGATCCAAGTGGTGGGTGGGGGTAGTGGGGGGAATAGCAGATTTGAACACACACTACTTTGAAAAAAGAAAAGGAGGAACTTAAAGTAAGCAGTTTATATTTATGCCACAACCAATATATAAAATTCAGCAGTCTGGAAATCACTTGAAGTGCTTTGGTTACCAAGCAATATTACTGGATTTTATAGGACAAGAGGACATAGCCTCAAGCTGTGCCAGGAGAGGTTCAGGTTGGACATCAGGAAGAACTTCTTCACTGAAAGGGTGGTCAGGCATAGGAAAAGACTGCCCAGGGAGGTGCTGGAGTCACCATCCCTGAAGGTGTTCAAAAATTGACTGGACATTAGTGCCATGGTCTAGTTGACAAGGTGGTGATCAGTCGTAGGCTGGACCTGATGATCTTTGAGGTCTTTTCCAAACTTAGTGATTCTGTGATTTTGTGGTTTTGGAAAAATGAAGCCCTGGTTTCTGAGTTGCAACAAAAAAAGTCACAAAGCTCCTCATTTCACATAGGATTATTATAACTATTTGCAGCAAAGGACAAGAAAAAGGATGCCAAGTCTTTATAGGAAAGTGGCCTGGCCTATAGCAGTAGATTGAAACCCCAGCAGTGAAGAGGGTATGTATTTATTCTGATTGCTTGCAGCCTCTGGTCCAGTGCACTGTCCTTTGAAATGCTGACTTGTTCAGTTTAAGATTACTGCTGAGAACAAAACTATTACGTACAATGAAGAAAACAGACATATTTAATCAGCATCCCTCCAAGATGTACAAGTACATTCTCTTCAGTACAAGAGAAAAATCTCATGTTGTTTTCTCACGTATGCTAACACGCCACTTACCCTGCCTTTGCAACACTGATGGTCTGTTGCTCCATTGCCTCGTGGATACTGGTTCTGTCATGTTCTTTGATACTATTGAACTCATCAATGCAACAAAGGCCTCCATCTGCAAGCACCAGTGCTCCAGCTTCCAAATTCCACTCCCCAAACTCCTTCACAGCAGTCACTGTCAAACCTGAAGAATCAAATATTTCAGTCAGTCTCTTCCGTAAAATGCAGGAGTGAACCTGAGTGAAAGAAAGGGACTCAGAACAGTGGCTTGAGCCATGGACAGAGGGCAAACCAGCAGGGAAGATCCATCATGGACCTCTACTATGTAACTTAACTCACTTTACAGCTACCAGCAAGCAATCCCACTAGTGTTGAGGTAGGTTAGCCTGTGGATTTTGACTTGTTTTAGGACTTTGTTAAAAGATCAAAAGGGATTAGGGTACAAAGACTAGATCTGGCAGATCATACTGAAAACTGGGGCAAAGGCAAAGATTGCAAAATTATGGAACAGACTCATTCAGGTCCTCCTCCTCATCAGTTACTAAAACGGACAGAAATTTTGGAGCTGCAAAGCGAAGTTTGGAAAAAAAATATATTTCAATTGTCATTTAACTCATGGCCCCAGAAAGTAGAGCCAAATTCATCCCTTAAACTAAGGAAATTAAATTTCTTTATGAGTTTTTGGCTTCCTCTAAGCATTAAGCAAAAATGAAAATCCAAACATGACCAAGAATGAAATGGGGAAAGAAATAAAAAAAAAGTTTTCCAGTAAATCTACATGTGACACAGCACTGGGTGGATGGCAAGTCAAAACCCCTGCACAACTGTGGAAACAGCCACTCATTATCAAGTATGTGCAGCTCCTTCCAATCCTTCTATTTCCCATTTCCCAGCATCTTCTCTATCTTTAGCCCTTCTTTTTCACTCCAGTGTTCAGCTCAAAATATCCTAGTAGTTGACAAGCTGCAACCAGCCTAAAATCTCCTGGAATTCTACGGCAAAACCTGCACAAGAATCCCCCTTGCCTCACCATTTGGTTCAAGGGTGCAAAGACCTTCTCATCACTGTGCAGGCCACCACAGTATCCATTTGTTTGCAAATGGCCAGCAAAAAGTTACTGGAATTAAATGCTTCCTGATAACATGATATGTACTTCAGCTTGTAGTAAGGAATCTGCTCCACCATGTCCAATCTTTCTTGGTTTTCCTGGACTGTGTGCCGAAAAATGTGGGCAATCATACAGCAAAATTACAGAAACACTACTAGGCAGTACTAGAGTCTGGCTGCACATTTATTTCTGAATATTCTGGGGTGCACAACTTGCACCCCAGAGCCATGGGTGCTTTCTGCTCTCTCCCCGGAGCCATGAGGGACGTCAGTGGCACGGCAGTGCTGTGTCACTCTGCTCCACGCTGTCCCCTGTGCACGGCAGCCATGAGATGGCCTCTGCAGCAGGCCACATAAGATGGCTTCCCCCACTGCACACAGGGCCCTCACACTGGCAATGCTGCTGCACAGGCAAAATGTCCTGTCTCGTAGCTCTTCAGGGTACTCAAGCCCTCTACAAACAGAGGAAGGAGATGGTTTCCTGCTAGCACGGCCGTGTGACAGGCACGCTTGGTTCCCTGCACAGCCCCTCTCTGGTGGCCTCTCCGGCAGCGGACGGGGGGCCATGTGGGGAGCCCGTCCCACCTGGGGCACCCAGCACCCCACCAGCAAAGCCCGCTTGGCTCCGAGGGCTCCCCGGCCAGCAAGGTGCTGTATCCCAGCATGGATACCCCTTGCCATCGGCCAAGAGGTCACTGCTATGGGCTGCAGGGTCAGGCTCATGAGCCGGGCACCACTGCCCAGCCCCACTGCCCTGGGCCAGGGGTGCTCCTGGCACCTGGGACCCCACCAGCACCCAGCACTATCAGCACAGAAACAAGAAAAAAACCCTAGCAAACAAAGCATAACAAAAACTCAAAGTGCTGAAATGGCCCCAAATTGAAAGTGCCCCATGGTACATAGTGGAGCCCCACAGATGAGATGGTTTAGCCTCTAAGTGAATCACTGCTCTCATTCTTATTAGGGTATGTTTGTTGAAAGCTTAACGCACCTTCCTGGTTGATTAGACTAGTTTTGTGTATTTTGACAGCAAAAGTGCTTGTTCTGGGAGGTGTTGGGAACAATTTCATCATGAGTGCTGGACTGAGGGCAGATTTTCACTCTTCCCAAGCAGCCAGCATTGCAGTTGGTGTTTATACAATACTGCACACTTTTAGCATATAAAAACCCACTTAGGATTCTTTTAAACACTTGTGAATCTTGCCTTTTATAAATAAGGTTAAAGAAAACTTTAAAATGAGCTCTAGTTGCGAGCAGTTTTTTGTCTTGTTGAGATACAGTGCTTCTCTAACTTTTTGCCCGAAGTGAATGGACAAAAGATGATGTTTTGTCTCTGTTCTACCCATGGTTCTAATTTAGTCATGATATTTTGCCCTACTATTCTTCCAGTCTCAATTTTCAGCTTAGGGCACTTTCCAAGCTGGATGTGGTCTTACATTGTTTGCAACTTGCAAAGGGTGAAAATTTTGAAAGGAAATTTATTTCTTCTTCAGCTCATATGTTTCACAACGTTAAATATAATACACTGACAAAAGAAGCATCTTCTATATATTAATCTAAACCTTATAAATTTTAATAAAAGCTACTATGGTAGGCAGGATAAATACAGTCCCATAAGCTATATGCCAGCAATTTACATAAAGTCACATTTTATGATTTAATTTTTTCTTTCAAATAAAATCATGGCAAGGCAACAGCTTTCAAACTAATGTAGAGAGTCCCTCTTGGTCATGAATGGTGATATGGCTAGTCGCGTGGTAAGATCCTTCCTCCTGATTTTTCCCCTTGCCTGGAGTTTAATCTTTTAAATGAAGANGCCCTCGCCCGGCGAGCGGCCAATCCGGGCGGGCGCTGGCGGCGAGCAGGGGCAGAATGGGCTGTAGTTGAGCGAAATAGGGAAAGCGGCGAACAGTGTGGAGCGTTCCCGGTGTAAATAAAAGGGG
>VZTZ01026493.1:345583-382039 GCA_013400955.1 Drymodes brunneopygia | reverse complement strand
CCCGGCCGGCCGCGGGACGCGCCCCGAGAGGCCGCGCGTCGCCCCGCGGGCGGGAGTTTCGAACGGCTCGAGGCGCGGGAGGGAATTCGGGGCGCTCCTGCTCGCCGACGCGCCGCGGAGCAGGAGGAGGCCGCCCGGCTGGGCTGCCTGTGAGCAGGAGAGGACACTGCATGGCCGGCACTCACCAGGGAGCCCCGCGGGCGGAGGGGCGAGGGCAGGGCTGAGAAGGGGAGTTGGGTGCTGTCCTGGCTGAGGTGCCCCGCAGGCTCGCTGTCGCTGCGGTTTAACCCGCCTCAGCCCGCCTGCCTCTGCAGCAGCGCGTACTCGAGCGTGCCGGCGGGATGGTCACAGCGCGGGAGGGAGGGACGGCCGCCGTGGCGGGAACTTCAGAGGAAGTCTCGCCTGAGCCAGGGATTTCCTCTAGGCCTCTGCCGCCTGTCTCCTGCCTTCTTGCTACTGACCGACGCTGTAGCTGGAACTGTGCTCCATGCCCGTCGCCACGTTGCTGCCTGGATCTCTTTGGTCAGCCTGACCCCATCCGAGGTGCAGCATCGGGCCCCGTCCGTGGCAACTGCTATGGCAGGTGGCAGTGCCCGTCACGGGGGCAAGATGTTGTTAGGCTTTTTCTCGCTGTTGGTCACAGCTGTATGAGCACACGTGCACAGTCCTCACACTCTGGATTTATGTTAAACTTAATCCTGGACAGTCGTTATGAGACGAATTATAGATGGTCCAGTGCAGAATTCTCAGCTCCCTTCCCCCACAAACATGCAGGTTAGACTATAGGAGAAACCAGGGATGAGCACTGCTATCTTTCACATTTAAAAATAAGATTAAACACACCCATTGTATACTTGGTGAAAAGTCATTGCCTTTGCTTTCCTGTGCTAATATGTCTGTTTACTGTGCTATTTTCAGCCTGTCCTCTAACACTGATTCTAAAATTAAATTCATGAACTTCAGCCCTCTCTTTCTTGAAGCTGTTGTTCTGTATCAAGATACTTAAATAACATTTTAAACTTATTTTTAAAAAATCTGGGTTTAGGTCTAAATACTACTAGTTGTTTAGAATAAGCTTTATGCTATTCTAGAAAAATGGCACAGGATAGTGTGATAATCTTAAGCAGTTTAGCCTAAAAGTCCTCACTTCTTGTAAGTAATAATTTGCCCTAAGATACAGACAAGAAAGCTCCTTAACTATCCTGGATGAGTACCCTGAAATACTGGCAGCAGCTAGTACTTCATGCTTAAAAGGTAAATAAAACCTCTGATACAAATACAAACCTCTGGGCAACTGTGTTGTGTTGTACAGAGGAAGTAAATTCCTTCCCGAGCCCTGTTTATGATGATAGTTAAACCTGCAAAACCTTCATTGATGGTATACAAAATAAGCAAGAAGAATTCACTAATGAGGAAAGATAGTTGCAGTCTTAAAGCAATGATGTTCTGTTCAAGTGCTCATCTTTTTTTCTATGCTTAAATTCCATTCCTGCATCCAGAAACCATGAGGCAGACCTTGGGATTTTGCCGAGTGTACTGATCAAATTAATGTAAGAGGGTACAGGTTTGTGCTTTTGCAAAGGCAATCAGGGCATTGTTTGCAAGGGGGGAAGGAAGACATATACCATGTAAGTTTGTGAGGTAAAGTTCTGAAACAACAGCTTAATTAAGAAAAGAAGTGTTAGTTATAGTTTTTTGTAATGGTACTCCTTTTTTCCCTTTTGTTTTAAAAACCCCAAAATCTGTCTTGCAAGACTAGTTTCAAATGTGTGAATAATATCAGTTGTGCATCAAAAAGGGAAGGTGAAAAGCTGACCCAGGAAGAGCTAATTTGGGCTAATTTGCAATTTCAACTTTAAAACATCTGTGGGGGAGAGGCTGAGTTAGAAAAAACTGAATTGTAATAAATGTTGGGGTCTAATGCATTGCTTTAAGAAGCAAAATGCTACAGATTTTTTTTTTCTGGCCTATAATTCCATTTCAGGATGTAGATAAAATCCAAGCACCACTGTCTTTGAGAATATGGTCTAGTCATGCTGTCACAATTTTGCGTACTTTGTGGGTAACACAAGTGACATGTGAAGGAATGGGGGCATACAGTTAGTGTGCCTGGAGCTTACCCAGTGGGTTTCTTGCTCAGTTAACTACTTTCCATGATCTGTGTAATTTAAGCTGTGAGGTGTGTATCTGGAAGGTGGGAATTTTGGTTTGGGAGGTTAGTTGGTATTCAAGGATGTGATGAGTTATAGGCATCATCCCTCTGCTCCAGCCATTCTGACAGACTTTGAGAAGATGCTCAACACAGCTCCCAGTTAGTAAAAGGGCACTGTTCTCTGTATAAAATTTGAAAAGTAACCTCACTATGAAAATAGAGGGATTACTGTGGTACAACTGACTAGAGAGAAAAAGTGGGATGATCTAGTTCATGAGGACAGGGTCAGGCGTCAGTGAATTTCCCTGATGAAGACAGGTCCTTGTTACTTTAGGCCTGTTGCTAAAGAAGCAATTTTAGCTGATGCAAAGCTGTAGATCGGCAAGAGTGAAAGACCCCTTACTGTAATAATAAATAATGTTTGTTGTTTTTTATTTTTTTTTTCTGTAGATTTGGAATGGAAGATAATTTATGTGGGTTCAGCTGAAAGTGAAGAGTATGATCAGGTGTTAGACTCTGTTTTAGTTGGACCTGTTCCTGCGGGCAGACACATGTTTGTATTTCAGGTAAGTTTGATTTAACCATTTCTAAAAGAGTTGTGCTAATTTGTTTAGGGATAACTGTATCGAACTAACAGGCACTTGAAAAATAATGGTAAGCTAGAAAAAATACTGCAGTGAGCTCCTCAGGTATGATACACCTTCCTTTAAAGTCTGTTATTGAGCTTGTACTTCTTGCCCCTGATATTTCTTGGTTATATTTTTTTTGTGTTATCAATAAGTGATAAAAGCCCAGTTTGATAACTACTGATAATTTTAACCAGTCTGGTTCATAATCAGCAGTGCCAGTTGCCTGGTTTACACCAGCACCACCAGAGTCACCTGCTGCTGGTGGCAGTTTCAGACAATCAGGAGCACTAGGTTAATGTGGACAACACCTTCAGAGGATCAGGCCAACAACTAATTGTGAAACTCAGCCAGAACAATCAAGAAGTTTGTTTCTGTTTGGCAGGACACATCTTCAACTGTGATGTTTGGCTAGGCATTCTAAATCATAACAAAATACAGTGATTTCTAAAATAAAGATAGAAATTCAGTGGTAAATGGGAGGTATTTAGGACGCAAGTCTGTAGATAAGACTGCACAAAAAAGCCTGGAGCATGTGACAGTCCTATAAAATACTGCTGTTAAAGCCAAAAGTTAATAGGGAAGAATGAAGGAAAAGAAAAGAGGGGAAAGAGCAGCACTAAGATGGCTTACTGGCCTAGTCTTTTTTCCATTTTAACATGGGAGTGGAATTCCTTATATGGAATTGCCTGAATTCTTAGAGAAGCTTTTTTTTTGTTTGCTTGGGATATTTCTTTTGTGGTGGTGGGGTTTTTTCCTTTTTTTAGTCAAAACTGTAATTATTATTAAAATCATCACATTTTTCTCTAGGAAATACTAGATTTTTTTTTTTTGTAAACTGAGAGCAAAATCCATTGGATGCAAAATCAGTTAGAAATTGAGTATGTCTTATTGTTTAAGAAACCTGCTATTTTCCCAAGTATTATAAATTCACTTAACTAAGGGCAAATGCATGCTGAAGTATGAGCATTAAAAAACTTTAAAGTGCTGATGAATACACTCCCTTCTTTCTCACAGTTACTGTAACTGGTTTAAAATAATAGCAGCGTTTGTGAAGCATCCTGATTAATCCTGTAAGTTCCAGGAAAGGTGGTTTGTTTGTTTATTCTGGGCTTTTTTGTTTTTTCCTTAAAGGACAGGCTTAAGGAATCTGATTAGACTGGAGGTTGCATTTATCAACCATGTACATGCAAATCAATGTTGAAACATTTCTGTTTGGTTTTGGAGCCACGTCTCATTTTTCTGCACTATAAATAAAGCAGATGTGTAACAAATGCATCATTTATTAACAGTTTTTCCATTATCAAGCTATTATAGCCTATGGCATTAATTGGTCAGAAATAGGTGATCCTCTGTGATTCTCAGAGGGGCTACCTTGTATTTGTATGTGGGGAAATCAGCTGGCATTTACAGTTCTAATTTAAAAGATGCACTGTTCTCAAGCAAAGGTCTTGAAGATCCATTGTTGATGGTGATGGGAAGGAACAAGAAGCAAGTGCCTAAAAAAGGCATATTTTGGCTGTGTGATTGGGCAGGTCTCAAATTAAATTTACTGGTCTTGCAGTTTATGTAGAATGGACTCAGCAATTGTATCGTGGTTATAAATGACACTACAGCTAAATTAGGAGGAAATTACACGTGTAGAGATTTTGCTTAGATTGGAGTAGGTCCTGTAAGAGACTCCTGTTAAAATATCCTTTTTATTTCTTATGGAAGTACTGTTGAGTCTGAGCATATTATGCTTCAGAGGCTCTGGATTTCAGGTGAGGGTGGGACTCAGCTCATGTTCACGCAGAAGACCACCAAAACCCAAAGTGCTGCAAGAAGCCTTTGCTGATGACTGAAGCAATTTTATTCACCAAGCTGAAGCAGCCTGGGATATGGAGAAAACAAGCAAGGGAAGGCAAGAATGGGGCAAAGTACAGAACTGCAGGAGGCATGTGATACCAAGAAAAGAGATTGCGTTCATGGGGAATAACATAAGGAAAGGACCTTTGCAGAGGAGTATAAAACTTAGATAACCTGCTGTAGATTTCTCTAGATAAGAAAATGGCTGAAATAGCAGCTAAAATGGAGTACCACACAGATTACCAGGGATGATAAAAATACCTTAGATGAAAAGAGGATGTGAAACTGGTTGGGAATTCAGCATTACAGAAAGATGGACAATTATTGTGCTTTTCAGACCTATAAAAGCAGCTTTTTGTTTTAAAACCCCAAAACATTACATGTAAAAGGGTTTTAATAGTAAAGGCCCACAGATTGGCCTGTTTGTTTCTAAATGCCAGGATATACATAGTGAAACCTGATTCCTTCTCTGTTCTCTTGGGAATTTGTAATAAAATCACAGAAACTTCTTTTTGAGCATATAAGCACATAAATAATTTACTCTCCTTAAGTGGGCATATAACCTTTGCAACCTACTCTGCAGTAAGAGCTATGTGAATAAATGGCATGTGGAAAAGCAAGAGAATTCAAGGGAGCATATACATGGGCTGATTGCATAGAAGTCTTAAGTAATTCATAGCATAAGAATGGCACATTAAGAAAGTGATTTTTATGCAAAAATTAATCTACTGCTTCTGCCCACCAAAATACCTGTTTGCAGATAATCTGCTTATTTCTCGTTTGGTCATACCAAGCTTTTCTTTTTTTCTTCCACCTGTATATGAGGTTTTACAAAAACAGGAAGTTGAAAATTTGAGAAAACCCTTCTGAACAGTCCAGTGTCCTTTTCATGCAGCAAAACAATGCTTGAGAGTTAAGTAGGATTAGAACAGAGTATTTCCTTGGGTTCAGAACTGTGTCATAGGATATTACAAGATGGAAAATGACAGCGGGAACCTGGAAAACTAAGATATTACATTAGAACGTGAGTTGAGTTTAATGGGGAGTTAAATGGAACATGGTCCTTTTGTTGCCCATTACTGTGGAATTTAAAGTGATCAAATAGTTCTGAGCACTGTTAGAACAAGCACTGTTAGACTACTGAATTAATGATTTAATCTGTATTGGCAGTTCTTGTGATTTCCTCAAGCTTCTGCATTTGTTCTGTTCCTTTGCCATCTTTTCCTTTCCCCTATGCTAGTTGTAAAGCCATTCAGTCCTTTTCTATTTCCTTCAGGGCTGGAGGAAGATGAGGTCTACCTGATTCCCTGGTTTCTTCTCTCTCTCTCTAGTGTATTTGTACCTGAGAGGTCTGACTCATCTAATTCTTCTGCAGAGTACTTACAGCTTCTCACAAAAAGCTAGACTGCTTTGAAGGCTTGTAATTGAAGTGGCAAAGAGTAGAAGCCAATGCTACATGAGCAGTAGCTCCCAAATTTCACCATGCTAAAGCATATAAATACTACAGAAAAGTAGGGATGAGAGGGACAACAGGAATTAATTCCATTCATCTTCTGTCCTTAGGCAAGGTTTGTTACACCCAAACCGTCTGAACACACATTACAAATACCAACTAGTTCTCACAACATGGGTGTTCATTGGTGATTTCGGATGTTCATGTGGAATTGTAAATTTGAAGCTGTTTTACTATGCCTGGATTGCTGTTACTTTAAATCCTGCAGCAGAATCAGGCATCACATTTTATCAATAGATGTGGTAGTTAGGAGGCATTTTAAGGGACTGATGTGAGCTACATTTTATGAGGCAAATTTTATTGACAAGTAACTCCAGAGCCATGTTAAGTAAGGACACTGAGGAAGATTATATCAGTTGCTTATTAATTAGGTTTGCATACTGGCTGAAAATGTTCAGGTGTCTTAGAGAGATGATGCACTTAAGTGCATAAATTTTAACGAAGAAAGGTATTAGGAATGAAGCCAGAGAAAGTACTTCTTCATTCCTTCCCTACAAATCTGTGGAACAGCTCAAACCATAGCACAGTCCATCCCTTTTCTTGCTGAAGTATAACTTGCAGTCTGTAGTTCTAAGGCTTCAGTCTTGTTAAGAGCACACATACAGACCAATTCAACCTTGAAGGGTGTATGAGAAAATAATCTTGCTCTACCAAGTTACCAAGATGGGCTGGAGAACTGTGGGTAGAACTGGAGTGATGTTGGTACCCCTATTTGAACAATGGTTCAGCTGATGAAATATTTAAAAGCACTTTTGGATCAAACCTGGCTAATCACCCATGAGAAATGTCAACAAACCATTTTACTGTATTCTAGTTCTATCTTTAGAGGATGGTGTTCTAAATCTAGGGTTGATGTTGTGAAAGCAGAATATCTTCTGGTTAACTTGAACAATTTTAAATATAGTCACTACTTAGCTGCTGAAACACACTACTTGAGATTCCCCTGCTAGGTAGACTGTGCTATTAATTTTAATTTCACTTTCCCTTTCACATTTAGGCTGATGCACCTAACCCAGGGCTTATTCCGGATGCAGATGCTGTAGGTGTAACAGTTGTGCTAATTACATGCACGTACCGAGGTCAAGAATTTATTAGAGTCGGCTACTATGTAAACAATGAATACACTGAAACAGAACTGAGAGAGAATCCACCAGTAAAGCCAGATTTTTCTAAGGTAAGGCATGTTTTGTTTTAGTCATGTATCAGAGGTATGCTTATAGAAAGAGGTTTTTAAGAAACAAACCCAAACCCCAAGTGATTTCATAAAGTGCATGGAATGAGGCATCAAATAATGGAAAATACTTGGAGGGACAAACAACAAGTGCCATGTGGTTGTCATAGATTTAGGTAATACTGAGAAACCATCAAAAATTTCCACCATCTTGAAGACTTGACTATACTTTCACACTGACTGTGAAATAAACCATTGGATTTATTTCCACCTGCACCACTGTTTACAAAGTGGCTCTGTTCTTCAGAAAAACAGAATGATGTCTTTCTTAGGCCCATCAACCTGGAACTAAGTTGTAGATACTAATTTACTACAGTTGTTACTTAGCTGTTCTAGTGTCAGAGCTGCAGTTTCTGCAAAACTTTAACAAACAAACTGAGGAACAAATCAGGTGTAAAATGAGAGAACATGGGTAGCCTGGTTAGATGATTATCTGATGAATGGATAATTTGAAATAGGAAGTATACAGATTAAGTTATAAAAAAAATATCCTTCATGGTAACAATTAAACCAGGACTAGAATTAAAAGATGAAGTGAAATAGTATGTTTTTCTATGCTTAACCTAATTTTCAGGGATCAGATACTAAATGTGTTCTCAAAATTGCAGTTAAGTTTGAGGATTCTTAAACTTTGGGTATGTTCCTTTCTTAATTTCTTTCATTTAAAATGTAAGTTATTTGTCATGTTGATTATCAAAGCCAAAATGGTGACTCCTTTTAAGTACTTGAATGTAGAATGCCTAGAACTACTTGTCTTCATTCTCTGATTATATAAAAAGCTAGCTTTGCTCCTGTGTAAAAGAACAGCAAAAGCTACAATATATTTGTATACAGAGTCCTTAATGTGACTTTGGGACAAAATGGAGATGCACAAGTAGAAGGTTATTAAAGTGATTAATTAATGGGTAATAAGCTCTACTACATTCTAAAAAAGAAATGGTCTTTTTAGTTTGCATAAAGGGATAGGAAATACTTAATGAGAGTGTACTTTCTTGGAGAATAAAATCGACAAAGCAAACGTTTTCTTGTGATCAGTCTTAACTGTCATAGTGAGTGTTCACTGGCGCTAAGTTGCCGTCCTCCAGGTAACTATAGATAATCTTTCACCCCTTTTCAGACTAAAAGAGAAAATGAGCATTTTCTTTTTTTCCTGCATACATAAACAAATGCAATATGTTTTCAAAGGAAAATGAAGGCCAGCCATGAGAGTAAGATAGGTGACTAATCATGTCCACTGCCACAGTTGTTAGTATCTTCCAAATATAAATGTTTTTATTTTAAAACTTTAGTAGATAAATTCTCTTAGTGAGATCAGTCGAAGTTTGGTAGTTTAAGGATAAGGTTGTACCCTTAAATGAAGGTCAGAAGTTAAAGGAATTGATAGGTATTGCAAATACCATGATGTTGATGCAAAATTTGAAGTACTGTGGTTTGCAAGATCCTTGTGGGGGTAGGAGTTACTTGCTTTACTAAAAGCTGGATAAAGTAATAAACACTTGCACTTTATTTGCGGATCTCTTTCACAGCCCTGACCTTGCAGAATAGTTAAAATATTCTCTTGACAAAGTGGTTGTTTTGCTGAGTAGAATATTAAGGAAAACGAGTAAGTGGTGTACTATAGCCACATTTTTGATCTATAGGTAGTAGCTATAGATTAACATTGATGTGAATTCCCTTTTTAAACAAATTGTTTTACACAAACAAGGCTATAGGGACTAAAGGAAAAAAATCTATATGCATATGGACTCTAATTTGAGATGTACACATTACAATCCATATATTTTCTTCTTTCCCAGCTTCAGAGGAATATTTTGGCATCTAATCCCAGAGTCACAAGATTCCACATTAACTGGGAGGACAACACTGAAAAACTGGAAGATGCAGAAAGCAGTAACCCAAATCTACAGTCCCTGCTTTCCACAGATGCATTACCTTCAGCATCAAAGGGGTGGTCAACATCAGAAAATTCACTAAATGTTATGTTAGAATCTCATATGGACTGCATGTGACTAATCACCATCCTTTTGGTACTGTATATGTGTTAAACTGTAAAAACAACCAGAACTATTTCCCTCAAATTCCGTGAGTACATAGTTGAAGCAATGTGAAGAACTTGTTTTAAAACATCCTGTAGAAAGTTTATAAAAAAAAACAAAACAAAAAACCCAACAAACAGTATTTGAGCAGATTGTGAAATATAAATACAACTATTTTCAAGTAATTGCCTTTTTTTTTCTAATGTGTTATTCTATGTGGTCTAAACCAAACCTGATTAAAGTATATGTATTCTCTCCCCTCCCCCCTTACTTTGTAAGCACTATTAAAAGCCAAAAAAAGTTTAAAAGTTAAAACATTCAGGCAAAATGAAGGAATAATGCCATGTCCTCATCTCTGCTATCCAGATTGCCAAATATAAAGTGTCCTTTAATAGCATCTTAAGAACAAAACTGTCATTAGATGAAGTGCAAAGAAAAAAGTATCTCTTATTAACAAACAAAGTCCAAAAATGTCCTTTTGCTCTGAAAGCAGACAGCACAGTATAATTTTAGGTGCAAGCTTCTTTTCCTTTCAAGGCACATACTTGTTACTTAAAGCATGCAATTTGAGACTTACCATCTGCTATCTTGGATTTTAGGACTTTTTTTTATTTAAAATCTGCTGCTGCTGCTGTTTAGTCAAACTGGTTTGTTCAGGACAGTGTTTCATGTGGATTGGGGTGGGTACCTCAGGAAAGAACCCTTTTTCAGCCACCCTAATAGCATACACAAGTGGTTGGAAGGATGCAAGCAATTACTGGAAGATTCTAAGTCTCAAAAGCAGTAGTGTGACTATCCCAAAAATGCTCTTCTGTAAGATTATTATGTATCACTACTGGTTAGTATGTTTATTTTCAGGCATGCTTTATTGCAGTGTTTTTCACTAGTAGTAATGAGATGGATGTTTTCTTCCATTTTTTTGAAACACCTGGAATTTTAAACTTCTCTGTTTTCTCTCTAGCCTTTAAAGCAGTCCTGTTCACTGGTATAAACCCTGTTGTGGCAGGTATGACACACTCAAGAATACATTACTTGCCCTGAAGCTGTGAGACATCCCTATTTCCTGAAACATCCTTGAAGATAAAAGGAACAAACAGTAAATTGTAAAGACTTAAGACATTATTCTGACATTTAAGAATTTAGCTATTCCTTCCAATCCTCATTAGTTTTATATATTTACTGTGCCTGTATGTGCATTTAAATTGTAATCTGTCATGCCAGATTACAGGAATATAGTTCTACTATTTACTAGTCACTGCCCAAATTATGAACCCTTGTAGGTTCTGGGCTCTTCAAAAAAAGGGGGATTTCATGATGATTGACAGTTTTGCTCTGAATAAAAATAGAATACTTTCTGTTCTCTTTCTGCATTCTCTAATGGGGATGAAGATGTCCCAGACAGTTAGTGCTTCTGTCTTTCCACATCATTAGTGAAATTGTCTGCATTTCAAACATGTGTTTTTCAAACTGGAAAGGAATGACCTGATCTGAATGTATTTCTTGTATGGAAACTCAGCAGTACTCATCTAGGGTAGATGAATGAATTAATGAAATCCATTAATATTTGGAGGCTTAGTTCTAATATGTGCTCTTAAAACTCTCTAATTGTTTAAAGTGATAACCAGCAATCTAAAAATATTAACACTCATTAGTATGACTTAACTCAAAGAACTGGTTCCCTGAACTAGCAGTTACTTCATTTGAGGGCTGAAATTCTGTGAACTTTATCTCTGATTTTCAATTATATTGCACCTTTTAGGTCTGCAGTGATGTTTTGAGATTTTTCATGCACTCTATGTTCTATTTATAAGTCTATTTAAGATATCTCGTAAATGTAAGCATGTAAATAACTTAATTATCTGCTGAAGGATTGACAGGCTTGTGAAGTCTGCCGTGAGTTAAGGCTACTGTAGTAGTATCTCAAACTCTTGCCTCTATTGAATATTCAAATGAAAACATGATCCAAGTACAAGCTGTAACCAAAATCCATCCACTGGTAGCACGAAGGCTTTTTAGAAGCATATGCCACGAAGTGATGGAAGCAAACCATTGTTGCTGCTATTACAAAACCAACTACAAAATTCAGTTGGCAAAACGATGTCACCCAGCAAACCAATTAATTCAGAGGAATGGAAAAGTGAAGCTCTGTTGTCAGTCCAAAAAGTCATCTGTGCGTGATGAGAACTTGGGTGCAATAAACTTCAGGCTCAACTGTGGAGGGATGCTGTAGTAGAGTTTGGCACCACCTTACCTGGTACACTCATGTGGCCTGAATAGAGCTGACCCACCACTAGCAGGAAAGAGGATGCTGTGCTTGGTGAAAAGTGGAGACAAACAACCCTACCTCATGATCTTTGCAAGATAAATGGTATTTCTATGCTTTCTGAGAGGCTGAGTGCCTCAGGTCTTTGCAACTTTGTCTAGATCTTAGCAATCCATACATCCTGCCTTCTGAGTACTACGTTTCCTGACAAAATCACATTCCAGAGACACAGAATTTGAGAAACCAACTTCCAGTCCTCCAGAGACTTCAGGCAATATTACAGCACAAACTTAGTGGTATTAAAAGATAGAATGCATGTAGGGCATCTGTAAGACTTGTCCCTGATCTCTGAATGTTTTAGAGCAGCAGGTCTGTGCACGACACAGCCAACTAGTGTTGATATCACAGCATTACAGTTTCAATGTATTACAGTTGCAGATGTATTCACCTTCCCACAAACCTTTACTTGCTGAGGCCCCCAAGATGCAAAGGAATGCAGCAGATTGTGCTGACAGGACTGGTGATGTATCTCACTGTGATTTTATGACAGACAGACTATTAGAAGACTGTCATAATGCTTATCAGAGGTTATTCCTGTATAAAGAAGTAAGGGGATCAGACAAGGTAACATCATGGATGAAAAATGTGTGTGGTTTTTATGTCTAGCTTGAAAAAAGTTGTCCCTCAGCTTATAGTCACTGATCTATTCAGGCATCACCTTCAATCTGAATTACT
Organism: Drymodes brunneopygia; assembly: GCA_013400955.1. Lineage (NCBI taxonomy): Eukaryota > Metazoa > Chordata > Aves > Passeriformes > Petroicidae > Drymodes > Drymodes brunneopygia. The sequence goes on along the minus strand of VZTZ01026493.1, from coordinate 369,635 downwards.
ATGACACATAAATTTGAAGGAGGCAAAATGGTTCCAGCTCCATCAAAATGGAGACTAGTGAAATTTAGTCTTTACAGTGACTTTAGAAAGCACTGAAAGAGCCAACCGTCGCCACTGAACTTCAACAATGAAGCAACTCGGAACTTCACTACAATAACCACAGTAACTTAAGTTTTTAGCTTGCCAGACACTCTATTTCTGAGATGGGAGTGACAAAAGTCAAAGAAAGCTGGTGATCTGACAGTCCATTATTTTCTTTGTAGTGCCTCAGCTGCTTGTTTCCTGAAGTCAGCTCACACTGAAAGGTAGCCACTTGCAGCTAGACTGATTGTCCAATGAGATCTGAAAATGCTGGTAGGAAGGAAAAACCCCAAGTGTGCTATGCCCATATACTCCTAGCAAATACTCATTTACCAGAGACAAGAAAAGGGCAAAGTTAACTAAATCTTCCGGCTTCTGTCTGGACAGCTGCAGATCCTTCACATATGTTAACTACCCTACTCCTTACCCATAGCACAGTGGTCTGCAAGAGTACAGATTATCTCATTTATTTTGAGAGCCACAGAAGTTTGGTCAGGAGATGATGGGTTAATTGTTGCTGTGGTTGCTGGCTGGGAGGCTCTGCTAAGGGCCAGCCAGGAAGATGCAGTAAAACCGACAACTGTGTAAGGCTGGCAGTGTGTGTGGAACTCTTCTTCTTAGGCCCTCCCATTTCTGTTTCTCTTTCCAGTTATAGTTCTGATTCTTAAAAGCTGGTCTTGTAGTATGTGATATGAGAGCAGGGCTGGAGAAGATGGATGGAGGGCTTTTTCCTTGATTTTTGGTCTAGGCAAAGATAGTATAAGGAAGAGCCGGCTGGAGGCACTAGGAAGGCTTTCTTAAAGGCAAACCCAAACCTTCTACATGGAACTTAGAAGGTCATTTCAGGAGGAGATGGAGGCAGGATACACTTAAATGTTTCCAGCTTTAAGAAATGCAGTTTTGGAGGCATGGCTGGGTACTCACTGTCCATGGCTTGAGGGGTGTGACTGCAGACAAGAGGAAGTAAGAGGAAGGAGCTGTGTGTGCTACACCAGATGCAAGAGACAACAGCTACATGGTGCCAGCAGTTAAGAACTGGCTGAACTGAACTGGGAGAAACTTTTAAGGAGTTCTTTGTTCTCCCTAGGACCATGAGATAAGAAGGCCTACCTTTCAAAGTAAGGGTATCCGCCAGTTTACCCTATCTCACTAGGAGGGTGGGGCAGACCTACACTTACACAAACTGGAAAGAAGGAGGGGCTTCACAGTATGGTAAAGGAAATGCTGAAGACATCCGTTATGCATCCAAAAATCAACTGCTTGAAATGCCGGCCATTTAAACAGGATGAAAAAGTCTGATGAAGGCCAGCCTGGATGTGTTAGAAGTGTGTAGGACCTGAAACATTCAACAAACATGACAAGATATTGCTCCTGCAGTACTTCTCGTCCAGCCTAACTATGGGTCTTCAGATATGAAGATGTTTGAACAAACCAAAATTTTTGAAGAGAGGTATCTGCTTGGCTACATAATCTTTGGCATGCTGTTAGTCAAGGTAAGCTCTCTCAGGACAAAGCCATTTTGGAACAGCATTATTGAGAGCAAATTATGGAAACTTAAGAAGAGATGGGACATTGTTACAGATGGGGCATGTCTGACAATGTTTGGTAACAGCTTCAAATTTACTTCCTTCCAGAAGTTTAGTAGACTTTCTATAGCACTAAGGCCTTTTCAACTTGAGGCCCAGCTGCTGAAGGCACAGCCAGTGAAGCCATGCTCTGAAGAAAATATTTTCAGGTTACATACTCATAGAAAATGCTTCATGTTCAGGTATAATTGTAAGTATTCAGGAAAACAATCCCATGGTAGAAGTGATGATCAGAGAAAAGTGGCCTAAAGGCTGCATCTATATTAATAACTTTATCAGGGACAGGGTATGAATCCATGGTGGAAAATGGTTTCCAGGCACTACTTTGGCTTATATCAACTAGCGAAGGCACAGGGACAGTTTGGAGATCTACATAGAGGGAAAAATATCTCCAGTTTCAGTCTCGCATACCTCAGGATACTTAAACCATGTACTCTATTTATAACCACAGCTGGATGGCTCATATCAGTGACTTTGGATTGGTTTCTAATGGATCAGAAGAGAGGCAGCTGTTAGCACCTGAATCCTGCCTAGCAGGGGAAGGCTTACTATGAAAGAAGAAAAGAGGTGGTTTCCCCTTGAGTCAGTTCTCTTCAATGAAAAGAAAGAAAATCAGTAGCAAACTGCTGTTGGCATGATACGGACAAGGCAAAATACAAGCAAAAAGGGAGTACTTGCAAGGCTCTGCAGAGGCTCTAAGAAGAGAGACCAGGAGAGTACATGTCACACAGCTCAGAAAGGCATGTTAAATAATTGGAGAGCTGGAGAAACAGCTGATAGTCTCCTAGATTTTTAGGCAAGTTGTTCTAAATACAGTTCACAAGATTCTTTAAGCAATCCATCTGCAGAGAGACGCAACACCAAACAAAACATTCAGAAATGTGAACAGTCAAATATGCACCAGCAAGCAACAGAATGACTCTGGCCTGGATGTCCATGAGCTCCAGACCTGCCAGCAGCTGGCATGCGTTGGTTCCAGTTACACTCGATCACTGCAAATATCAAGCTCCAGAGGTAAATGAAATATTTTCTTACTAGTGATTATCTCATCCAAATATGCATAAGCAGCACTGTGGCTCTGGGGACTGCAAAACAGATTATTTAATTCAGTGGTAAAGTGAGAACCCCCGGAGAAATCTTGTTAAGCCTCCCTAAGTCTCTGTCTTTATGGAAAACTGTGTATCAATTTCTAAAAATAAAAAGTAGCTGAATGACTCCCTCTGATTCTCAGATGAGAGACAAATCAGGGAGAATGAACCAGGCCTTTAAAAAAAACAGTGTAGACAGAACAAAACAGTGGGACAGATGGTTTCCCCCATCACAAAATCCTACAGTGGTCAAATAAATTTTTGCCATTGAGTTGTTGCATGTGGGCTGGTCTGCTTGCCAACTGTCATTAAAGAGATATGGGAGGAACAAACCCCGGTTCCTCATATAAGTCCTAAACGTGTAGAGAATTTCTGCCAAGTGTTTGCAAGAAAGGCAACTTAATAAAACAAGTAAGCTCAGAAACTTATTAACTGAGTGGAGGTAAAGTTTTGTTTTTTTCAAAACAGGGAACAAATTATCAGTCATTTATAAGTGCTGTTTGCAGCAAGCAGGCAACTTGAGCCTGTGAGTGAAATAGAAAGATGAAGGTCTTCCAAACCTTCAGCAAGAAAGCAGGGTTTTCTCTTAAGTCATACTTTCCGAATCAGGTAAAACAGCAGACTTTGTTTATAAAGTGCAAGGGAAGGCAGGAACCTGATTGAAAGAGCAGAGGCCCAACAGAAAATTAAGCTGCAGGAGTTGGGTCACTGTTTTCTGAACTTCTGCAAGCCAATTCCAGTCACGTCTGTATGGGTTAATGGGCTGCAGCAGGCACATGATACTGCAGGGGCACAAAGTATCATAGTGTATCTCAGAGCACATGATACCTAAGGCAGGAAAATAAGGGGATTTTGGCACAAGGAGAATGTTAATGACCTAATATGCTGTCCTAGTACAAATAAACACAGAAAACCAAGCAAAACTGGTGTGACACAGTTTGGAATGCAGAATTCCAATTCAATGCTTGTTAAATAGCTTGTGTCCTAAAACAGTACCAGATGGGTAAAGGGCACAAGATATATCAACCCACAGAATCTTACTAAAGGCTGGCTAGATACCGGTAGTTTTCTCTAAAAGAGAGATCCAACTTTTAGGAGTTACCCAATCTCAGGTGTGTCTTTTGGCCTATGTGGACTGTAATCCCAGAGCTAGCAATTAAATGCAATTCAGAGTGCTTTTTATATACAGTATGGAACTAGCCGAAAGTAAAACTTGGAGATTTAATATTCGTATACTGGAAGGAAAAATGTGCATTATTAGGACTGTCCTCTTGTGAGAAAGCAGAAACTGGTAACTCAAAGTGTTAAATTATGAGAAGGAAAGTAAAGCAGTTTAATAGTTCTCCAAACTAATTTGAAGCTTCTGCACAGAGAACAAATTGACAAAAATCAATGTTAGGTACAGCTAGCTACAAGCAGATTCGTAAGTAAGACACTCCTTGCACAGGAAAGGCAAAGAAAGTAGTAACTCGAACAACATCCAAGCTCCTGGTCTAGAAATTAATACCTTAGTCCAGCAGTTGTAGCCATCGAAAGGTTTCCTGAAATTAAACTAGAGTTAGCAAGATTCCTTGCTGGTCACTCAAGTTTCACTTGTGATAAGAATTCCTGAAGAATTCTAAAGTAGAAATCTGGTGCACCTGCTGTCAGATTTTGAAGAAAGGGACTGAGAGTTAAGTTTTTTAAAAATAAGGAATATTTAAGTGAAATATAGATGATCTAAAAGGCCCAAGACAATCCTTCCATGAGACGAAACTTCATCTCCACACATCATTAGTGCACATACACCATGGTAAGTTTATAAACTGCAATATTTGTTTTCAGGGAAATGTCTTTGAACCTAGCCATCATGGCTGAGCTGGAAATCACATCATATGGAAGGTGAAGCATGGGAGGGAGACATAGGTGTAGAGGCAACAGCAACATCAGAGGTTGACAGCAACTGACACAGGAAATCACTACTTACAAAAATGGGCAAAGTCACATTGAAATACATGGCAAAATTTCACTCCAGGTCACTGCAAGTCCCCTAACAAATTTGAAATTATTCAGACTGCTCTGAATTCTTAACACTGAACAAAAAGTGGAGAAAAGGTTATGCTAAGCCAACATTTTCTCTCTGGCTTTTCTCCAGATCTATTTGTTAAACAGTTTGAATGAAAAGTGAGGCATATATGTTTCATAACAAGTTCCCTGCAGACAGAAGTGTGTATGTTCAGCATCATGTTCCACTTCCACAGCTATGGAAGACTCAGTATGTACATTGCTATGGAACTGGGCAAGATTTATCCTCTCGTTCTCCCATGTACAAATAATACTATTTCCCAGACATAAAATGATAACTGAGAAATACTCAAGTTACACGCGCTAGCTGAGACACTGGGATTTGACCCTAGTTATTTTGTGATTTGGAACACACAAAGTAGTATATTCATTTGTTCAAATAAAGTCATTGGCCAGAGGTGATCTGACCCTGTACATTGTCCCCAGAAGAGTTTGCAAAGATGCCTGGCATTCAGAGCCACCTGGGACATACCTAAATTTAACAAAAGGAAGAAAGAGAAAAAAAGAAAAAAGAAGAAAAAACCCCACTTGCTCTCTGAAACCATCTTAAAACCATCTTCATGAGTAAGAAATAATTCTTCAACACAGGGGTGAATTTCCAGAAAGCAAACAGAAATCAAACTGGCACCCAGAGAGAACACATAAAAGAACAGAAGAGAGGAGATTATCTGTTCAGGAGAAACCAAATGATGCTAGCCCATCACACAGCATGAGCTCTGGAAAGATGTCATATTTGTCATAGTCGGAAAATGCTAAAAATACAGATCCAGATCACCCTCTGCTAGCAAAGCATGGAGAGGTGCCTCTAGTGAGGCTTGTAAGGCTCTCTGCTAGAGGCTCATCACCGTCCTTCATGGATCCAGACAAAGGGGCAGGACTGCAGAGAGTCAGATCAGGCCTCATACGCCTCCACAGCACTTCTCTGCTTCAACTGTGTTCATACAACCTGAGCACGAATGTTTACATATGTAGAAGGCTTCTATATAAACATCCTTGAAAGTTTATATAGAGAAGAAGATGAGATAACCTGTTCCAGCTGCAGAAGCACATACCTGCACTTGTAGATCCAATTCCTGCTGTAAGCACAGAGCGTGGCATAATCTTAACTGCATACTTGAGGAACTGAGATTTCCCTGTACCTGGGTCTCCAACCAACAGAAGATGGGATTCACCTTGGGGGGAAAACGGATGCAGGAGCAGACAGTTCAGATACAAACATCGACACAAAATGCTCAGATTAAATAATACTTGTCATATTCACCTAAAATTTAGCACTATATACACATTAAAATATGTAATTCTGCACTATTTATTGGGTGTGATAAATACATTGTTTAATAAAGTCATCTAGACACAAATATTTACAATGAAGTATTTGTGAAATATTAGCAAGTATTTGACACACTTCCTGTAATATGAGTTCTTACATTTTAGAATGCTCATTTCTCATTTCTCTGTTTCTCAGCTCATTCTTGAGCATGAAACAGAAAGGTAAGAGGTTTTAGTTATCATTCCACAATTCAGTTATTTAAATTATGGCAAAATGGACTAATAAAATCAGCAGGTTGTTTTGCCTAATTAATTCTTTGCCAACAGTTACACAACTTAGTAATTTCAAAACAATGAAATTACAGAAGTAAATAATTTGGCTGCTACAATCTCAGTAAAGTGATCTAAAATTTTTCACTGTTTTCTACAAAATACAACTTCAATTCAAATATAAAGTCTATAACTTCATTTAGCTGTTGGAGCATTAAGAAAATCCTGTATTTGTATACTGAGTCATACTTTTTAAAATTAATATGACCTACATAGATTATGACCTGTGTACCAGTGTACCACCTGGCACATGGCATATTTGCCATCTAATAACAACAGAAGGAGAATCAGCAGGCAGGTAACTTGGAGTTACAAGACTGAGAGGTGCTGGCAATCACAGATGGATAAGTCTGGTGTTAGGAAGTAAAATGAATCTTTTAATTTTTTCTTTTAATGTACTATAGTGATCTGCATTAAGGAAATATTAAGATTCCATCCTTTGATGCCAAATACTGCTGGGAATATTCTACTAGAAATAATTTCAAAATGTCACTTATACAATAAAAAGTAAGTTTATGTTTTAGATAAAACAGCTGCCTTTAATATTCTACCTAATGGAAACCTGAAAGTCTGCTATTGAGTTTTATTTGGGAAGAATTAAAGTAAAAAGAGGAAGTCTAGACACCCACTTAAATTGTCTGAGATTTTGGAAGAAAAGTCAGAATTGATTAAAACTTGTTCTCACTCAAGAAAATGGGATGATTATGCTTCCAAGATCTTACTGGTTTGATTTTGGAGGGATGGGGAGGATGTGGGTAAGGACAGGGATGGGAATGACTGTCACAAAGGATGTGATACTGTCAGAAACAATACAAACCTCTGGTTCGAGTTCCAGCAGCATCAGTCCTCTGTACACCACCAGCAAGCACCATGGCTACAGCCAGCTTCACCAGGTACAATCCAAAAACTTGAGGACATAAGCTAGCCAAAATTTCATTCCTCCCTAAAACAGGAGCAAAAATGGCATTCAGTAGAGTTAAAACTTGGCTTCCCATGGACTCCCATGTACACTGACAAATAATTTGGGCAAGAAGAGTAAAGTAGGAAGGAGATTTTAATTTTTTTTAAAAAAGCTAAGAAAACTTCTAACACTTACTTTGCCTTAAACCTTTGCACACATACTCATTTTCTTCTTGCTACCTTCCATCTCCTTCTCCTTTGATCCTTCTGTGTCACAAGTCTCTCTCCTCCTCCCTACTATAGTCTCTTTCTAGCAGCAGAATACTTTAAACTGCTCTGAAAATGCTGATGGTGTGGAAGATTTGTAACAGAATTAATTCTGTCCTTTGAGATTCTGACACTAGCAGCACATAAGGGGTCTCAGGTTATATGCCATGTGTTACTTCCATTGCTAGGAAATAAAAGAGAGTGACCCATTTTGAGAGCTAACTTCATGTTTTAAATTTAGATGAAAGTACATGGTCCTGGCAGGATGTAGGCACCTAATGGATGACTTAAGGTATATGTGTTTCGTTTGGAGGTCTTCTCAAGGAATTAACACATCTTTGTCCATTCAAAAGTGAAATTTTTAAAATGTTGTTCAGCCATAGCACAGCTCAAGATTTAACTCCCCAGTTAGGAGTTAGCATCATTAAGTGACTGACATAAAATGCAGTAGCAGCTACCATTACTTCTTGAGAAACAATATAGCTACACACACATTCTGTTGAGAAATGGCCTCAGACTCCTTAGTCAGATTTGACCTCTGCCCTCAATTTCAACTCAAATTCAGACAAACAGCCTGAAACAGACATTTCGGGCAGTCAGGGTCCTTCTAATTTCCATCTCAACTTTCTTGTAGCCACTTTATATTTATTTACTCAGAATGGGTAATATTACACAAAATCACATTGTTCCCTGCAGGCTTCCAAAAATTGTCCTGAGAATGAAAGATTAAAAGGGACCTCCAAAGAAGATCCCCAGTTACTTTCTGAAAAGTTCTAACGGGAGTGATAAGAAATATTCTCATTCCAAACAGCAGAAGGAAGAAATGTTATCACTCCAAATAGCAGGAAGCTAGTAATTAAATTGCTTTCCAGGAAATGCAGTTCTGAAGAATCTTTGACATTGATAGGATCTACACTTTCTTATTGTGAGCAGGCTCATTTGAGGGAGATTTCAACCTGCTTTTCCTCCTGTTTGTCTTTAAAGAAGAAAGACTAAGCACTTTCCAGGGTTTTACAAAACAGATTGTCAGTCTAATAAAGTTCAGTGACAGAGACCCTAAAGAGTCCATTGAGCTTCTTGCAGAGTTGAAGAGAAGGCACTCAGATTATGGAGAGGGACAGATGTACAGACAGAACTGGTAATTCCAAGGTGGTTGACTGAACACTGACTGTTCTGGAAGCCACTGTGCATTGGGAGGCTCCCCTGCACCTAACTCAAGGGCTTAGGCAACCAAGAGTTATATTAAAGATAGGATGTGCTAATCCCTAGGGTAAAGATTCAGAGCTTAATTTGGGATGCAGAGACAGTGTGTCAGCTCTCTCATCCCAGAGACAACAGCTGTGCTGACTAAAGGCAGATCTGGTCCAGACTGTTTTTTCTTAGAAATACGCTTCTTCTTTCTTGATTATAAAACACTTCTCTTTTTTTCCTCTGATACTTGTATTCTCTCTCATTTCTTGTTAGTAAATGTTCCAAAAAAGACTTGGATAGAAAGCTCAAAGAATGAAGATCAATGCAGCAAGTTTGGTACTTCTTTCTGCCCTCATCCCAGTAACATTAAAGTAAGAATTTCATATTCTTGTAGTGGAAAAAATATATTCTTGATGAATGGGTCATGAGATAGGATAATGGGGGGAAAATGTGTTCATTCACTGTATTTTCACTCCTGATTTCATCTCTATCCAAGCAAGTGCCCTACTTAAAAGCTTTCAACTACTAACCTGCTAAGGGATCATTCCTATGCCTTTCCCAAAAGTCTTCAAATTCCTTGCGAACTTCTTCATCAATTACAACCCCTGCTAGCTGCTCATTGTTCACTTTAACGTAGTTGGCTTTTAAAACAAGCTCCAAGTCACAGCGTGCACCCTCATGGAAAGGTTTCCACCTCTGCATTACCACTCCATACACTGTGATGTCATCTCCTAGAGGTAACAACAAAAATTAGTAAAATAACATCTGACTTGAGACATTCAGCTAGCTGTAATGCACAATAATGTGATCTAGATCCTGTGTTACAGTTAATAAGGTTAAAAATATGTAACAACAAAAAGCAAAACCTCCTGCAGTTACTGGAAGTCTAAAACAAAGATAAGGTAGATTGCTTAAGTCTATGATAGGAAGTTATGTCTTTCCACTTCTGTTTAAGGGAGGTGAATTCTTAAAGATATACCTCTGCTTGTTTCCTCTTAGAAGAGAGGAATTCCTGCTAAACTGTAGAAGCTCTTTCAATTAGATTGATTATACAAAAAAAACTTAGTCAAAACTTATTTGGCTTCTGGTAACTTTTGTGATGAATCCCAGAATCACTTGTTAACATTCTGAGTAGAATGTTCTTCTGAGAAAGTACAACCACAAATTAAGTTCTTGTGGAAATGTGCCTAACTGAGAATTTTTAGTCCAGTCTTCATTCATCCTCCTGCCAGTTAGTTTCTTCTTTGAATGCCAAGTAGCTTTTTCCGCCTGTGGTACTCCTTAGATAGGAGGTCAGGTTTCCTGGCTCTCTGAACCTACGGAGGTGCACCTCACATTGTGTGACCCAACCTCCTGGGGAGGTTTGGTGTTCCACACTAACAAGATTTAATGTACTTTCTGTATGTCACAACACATTACTTATTGAAACTGACCAAGATGTAACCTGGGGGTGCATGACATTTTCTAGAATGATCATCAGCTGCCACACTAACGCTCAACCTGAAACAGCAACGTGACAGATCAACACATCTCATTCGAGGAGCCCCCAGCACTGACAGAGATTCATCTCAAATGGGAAACTAAAAATGTGTGTGGGTACAAACACATGTAATTTATGCTACATCCTCACCAGACTTGCAACTGTCCACCAAGTCATCTTCCAGAACAACCACCATGCAGCGAGGGATGCTTCCAACAGACAGCCTCTGAACCTAGGCGATGGGAAGGAAAAGCACTTCTTAAGAATAGCACCTTTCAAAAGCCTTTAATTTACAGCTGCTCTGGCTTAAGGGCCTATGGGCCTTTCCTGGAACTGAGGTCAGTTCTTGCTTTTTATCACAAAACTTATAGTAACGATGCCAATGCTGCCCTGAACTTAACAATGAAAGTTTAATGCTGATATTAATGGAAATGGGATTGGGTATTAAATTAGCAGAAGGTGCTCAGTGCTGGGAGATGTTGTGTGATTTCAGTATCTTGCTGAAGAAAGCTCATTAAAAGATGTCATTTGAAAGAGCTGATCTTTTTTTTAATTATTATAATTTGAGTTATTACTAGATACTTCTTCGATATATAAAGTTGACTTTGGGTACTGAAGCATGTGCTTGGGTTAGATAACCCTTCACTGAAGTACATACTGAGCGAATATTCTCTGTATTTTTCTGGTATTTAATCATGACAGTTTGAGATGAAGTTTACATCTAGGTGTCACGGATTAAATCAAACCAGGAAAACCCAAATATGTATTGACAAATGTGCCAGTAACTCTTGTAATTCTTTTCTCCAGGGCAAAGTGTGTGCAATCTTGTCACAGTCCATTTCCAACCAGCAATCTTTCCATTTACACTTTGAGCTTGCAATAGTTTTCAGAGTATCCACTGCACAAGAACAACAGTCAGAAGTACCTTTTCATTCTGCAGCACAGGCCATACATGCTAGAAATCTAAATGTATTCACTCTCTGGTTCCTAGGAAGGTTAATGCACCCTTGTGTATTATCTAAATGGCCAGAGGCAGTTCACATCACTGTCAGTGCTGGCGGCACATGCACAGTTATTTGCAGAGCTCAGTAGGAAACACAAGGGAAATTCACTCCTAGTTTAACTTTACTGCTTTTAATAAGCCCATGTTGGTGAAAATCCTTCCTACCAGATAGATCTGTGTGTCACACAGTAGAACAAAAACTAAGTTATAGAGATTTCCCATATGTCAGAAACAATCATTATACATACATGCAATATGGGGCTTACTTCCTAGAAAGTCTTATTCCCTCACTTTTTTTGGTATTCTGAATTTCTAAGACCTTAATTTCTAACTTCATACATTTCTCCTGAACTTCCACCCAGGGCTACCATCAGAAAACAAATGCAAATTCTGTATTCAAGTTCTGTAAGGATCACATATGCAATAATTGTTGAATTCAATATTAGCTGAAAGGAAGAGATTTGCAGACACCACATATTGACCACACTGCACAGCTACAGCTGGCCCTGGCCAACAGTGGGCTAGCTTTAGTCCTCAGAAGCAGTGTTGAACATCAGCATCATGTACAGGAAGTGCTTAGAGAAACAATGCACACTTCGTGTTATAGGGATTTAATGTGGAATGGAATCTCATCTACGGAAATTTCATCTATTCACTGACCGCTGGTGTTTTGTACAATATCTAATGGAATTACCCAATAACAGAGGTCTGGTCTACATGTTGGCTTAATTTTTAACTCTTTGACTGGAAATCTCTGACTGATGGGTTGCCTGGATTCTTTCAGTCTTCTCAGGCATTTGTTTTAAACAACAGTAGACATTTATCCTTTAATACTTTCCCCTTTTTCTCTATATTTTTTTTCCTTACCTGTTCCTGAATTTTGATTTCTTGATAGTCCCTGCAGCAGGTAGGAGAAGAGGTTGTTCCAGAGAGACACATGAACTTGGTTGAGTTGCAGCCTTCTTCATTGAGACAGGCTGCTGGACGACAGAAGGCATAGTACTGCTCAAAGTCAGCCTTGACAACAAACACGTGCTTGCACTTGTTGCAGATGTAACTCCGCTCAAACTCCAAAACCTTCACCGAACTGGTACGTATGACAGTCCCAGTAACAGACAGAAAGTGTCCCACATCCTTGGATTTAGGAATGTGCTCTCGAGTCAGCTCTGGGCAAACAGGCAAACCTGTTAGACAAAAATACGTGCAGCATAAGGCTATGCTTATAAAACATGGACTTACAATGCAGTTAAACAGAAATACAAGAAAACACACCAGACATATGAACAGTAGCCATTGTTGTTACTGTTTCATAAACATGATTCAGCCATTCATCTGTTGCACCACAAATCTGATTCATTGTCCTCAGATGGTGAAAAACATCAGACACTGAGCACTAGCTGCAAATGTTGCCATTTTACTCTCCCACTCTTGCCAAGGGGTGAATAGTCATGAACAGTTTCCATTCATGGAAACAGATCCTGATGCTCTCACAGCTGTGTTAATTTAGATGGTCTTTTTGCAGATGCCATTTATTCTACAACTGGTTTATCTGAATGACAGATTTTTAGTTATGCTACTTAATTGTGGTTCAATGTTATTCCCGCAGTTAAACAGGTGTAGCTCCTAATCTTGTGTGAATTCTCAAGTGTAAGAAATTCAGTCGGAGAGCATCTGACCTTAAATCCATACTTCACACCAGTAAACCTCGAGCACAAGGAAGACAGCATAAAAAGAATGTAAAGGGGTTATGAACACAGCCAAAGCAAATTCACTTGTACATTCAAATGCATAGTGACAGGACACTTTCCACTTGCTCTCCTTTAATTCCACCCCAGCAGCCAGCTCAGTCGTATGCTGATCCCGCTCCAGTGTTCACCCATCACTTGGCAGCAGAGTGGCTGAAATCCTCAGGAAGAATAATCTCTCTCAACAGCCTACAAAGTCTTTATAAAAATAAATGGTCTCTGAAATGCTCACCTGAGCAAAATATTGCCTATTCAGAAATTAGTAATGAACTACAGGATACTACTAATTATAAACTTAAATTAATTTCTTAGCTTTACTTCCAAAATAGAGCTAGGAAACAGAGAAGTAAAACTAAAAAATCTACTAGGAAACAATGTTTATAAGGGGACTGAAACTATTTGTGTGTTTAGGTCAAATCATCTCAGTAGCTTTGGCTGTTAAAAAAAAAAGAAAACAAGATGTCATATTTATTTCAGTGTTTTCAAACCCAAATGCCTTATTTCAGACAGGTGGAAACATTCTGGTTTATGCTTTTAAGCAACACTTGACCTTCCCTTTTGTTTAAAGAAAATATTTTTAGCTATTAAACTAATTTTAAAGGCTAAGAGAATAAAGTAGAAAAGTAGAATTAAACAATCAGGATAAGGAAGTATTTTGTAAAACTGCAAACAATTTTTCTGTTTGACTCTAATAAAGATATTTAAATGTTCTACCAAGCCTGTTGAAATTTTCATTCTACCACAGATTTGCATTTCTAGTCACTTCAGGGGAAAAAAAATCCGTTATTTCTCCACCTGTTTTGGCATTTTTTTTCTTAGTTCAGTATTGCTGCCCCTGAAAAAGCTTTGCAAAATGCATCACATCTTACACTAGAGAGAGCTGCAGCACTGTTGTCAGGATATATGACGATCATGTCTGTGAATTTTGAAGAGATAAGAGTCTAAATGTGACAAAAAAGAACCTTCATTCTGATCATACTAGGCTGCTTGACAAACTCTTTAATTGAGTATCTGTCTCTTTGAATCTACTTTACTGTATTAGTCACAAAAAAACTATTAGAAAATATAAAAAGCAGCTTGGTCTTCAGTAACAGACACAGTAATGCTCAGGCTAATGATAAGTAAGGAAAAATTCTTTCATGGATTTGTAGCAAAGAGTTGAAGTTATACAATGAAATTCCTACAACGCTGAAATTCAGATAACTTTATCTTTTACTTTCTTCAGTGAAATCAGGGTAATCATCCATTATTAATTACTGCATATCCACACTCCTTCAATCTTTGTCCATATTAGTAGAAGGTGTTGAGATTGTTTCCTACACCTGGTGTAAGCAAAATCACTTTTCCTCACTTAATTCCAAGCCTGACATACAGATACCATCACCTACTGTCCTGGTAGTTGCCTGCTGCTCCACCAAGAATAGTGCACCACCTTCTCACTCCCCTCTTATCTGACATGGGAATGGGAAGTGGCACCCCAAGATGAGAATCCTGAAAGTAATCAGAACTCAGCATCCACTCAAAAGGTAAGAGCATCATGGGAAAATCTGGGTGAAGAAAAGGCTATAGAAGATTTAGGTTATTTCTTTTGTTTCTTCTGCAGCGAGCCTTTACAGAACATGAACCAAATTCCATCGACAGATGTTATTTTGATCCAGCTGGACCTCTCAAGGATAACTCCCCCTGTTCTTCACCAGTTTCTCTCCAGCTTAGGGATGGAATTATCTGTGAGTCTGCTGACTGAATTCTATCGACGATCAGTCAGGCTTGCTTTTATCAGTTATTAAAACTATTTGACCAAGGGGGCTAATTTTGCTGGAGGTTGATAAGGGAATATTTGGACAAAACATTACTGTGGGAGGAATGATCAGCTCCAGCAAGAGGCTGGTAAGAGGAGAAGGAACGTCTTAAAGACACCACTACTCATGCAGACATCATCTCCCCTTGCTGTATTCCTTCTAATACTTCCTGGCAGCTTTTCAAATAATGGTACTTGGAGTCTTTTTTCATGCTGAAGCCCTGAATTACATAAATGCATCTCAGGACACTAGGAGGATAGTTTTACCTCATTCCTGCTTTCATAGGTACAGGGAGGTGCCTGAGGTCAAATTTCAGTAAGACACAGAGGCCATCCTTTTACCTCACATACTCAGCTGCTGTGTACAATCTCCTCAGCACCTGAATACCACAGGCTAAATACATTTCTGATGTATGTGTTGTCATTACAACATTTTTATGGAACCTCACTGGCATGAAACACAGGCCTGTTTAACAACTGTGATTTATCCAAATTCAAGCTGCCAAAAGACTGAATGATCACAAGCTACCCCACAAGAGGGCAGGGGAGGGAAACAGGCTGCCATCTCTTGGCTTTGCAGACTGTTGCTCCAAATTGTTATGATCAGAAATGACCAGAAGGAACGTGCCACTGCTGACCCACTTTCCCACAACAGGCAAGAAAGATTTTAACCCCAGAACTTGTACTCCACATTTACCAAACCTTTAAGCTACTAAAAATTTTCTAATCATAGGGAATAATGATATATCATCTTGCAGTGAGAAAATTACTGCATCCTCATTAATGAGCCTTCCAACAGGTCATACAAATTTCGTGACAACCAATTTTATAACATAAAAGCATAGCATAACATAACATAAGTTTTATAACATAAAAGTTAAGCATAAAATTCAACAGTTTCAGATGAGATTAATGAGAGACAACTCAAAATTTAGACTTTGCCTCTTCTGGAAGATGGCTGGAGCCAATAAGGACTGGGAGCCAGCTGGCACAGTACGGAGGTTGACCTGCAGTAAAACTTATGAGCTACGTATCTTCCCCTAAAACTTTTTTCCCTTGTTTCTTTTTCCTCTCTCTAGACCTTCTGTCTAAAAGTGAAATCATGTAAGACCAGCTGCTGCTTTGAGGAGTTTTTGCCCTGGAAAGGCTTTGGTGTAAGCCCTGACCCAGCGAGAGACACCAACCATTGCACGCAGGACAGTGGGGATGGCCACAGCTTTTCTTTTGGGAGCTGCTCTACACACACCCACGTGTTTGCACGTGTTCTCTGCTGCTTAATAAACACTATGGATTCCCTACTGCTTCAAACATTGAAACGGCAAGAATTAAACCTGCTCATTCCGCGGCGCCCCAATAGTTTGTTACAGAGTAAGGAAATTCCTGCAGTTTCCTTGGAGAGTGAGGAAATGTTGGCAGTCCCGGCAGGGAGGTGCAGCTCGCTGAGCCCCAGCCCTGCCACTCACCCGAGACCCTGGCGTGGAGGTTCTGCTTGAGGCTGAGCTGTGCCGGCTCCGCGCTGTCCTGCAGCGCTGCCAGCGCAGCCCGGCGCAGCGCGCTGTCGAAAATCGGGAGCACCTGGCTGGGGAAGGCGTTGAAGTACTCCCCGATCTCCATGTTGGTCTCAAAGAGCGTCGAGGCGTCGACGACGACGGGGTAGTGCGCCTGGTCGTCCGCCTCCCTCAGGATGGCCAGGATGTCGTCCCTGTGGTGCTCCAGCACGTAGGACTCGAACACCTGCCCGATGAGGCTCACCTGCTCCGCGCTCAGCACCATGCTGTCCCTGCGGGGCAAGGCGGGGAGGCGGTCACACAGCGGCGCTTCCCGGTGCGGGAACTCGCCGGCCGGGAAACTTTCTCTTTCCCTGGGAAAAGCCCATCGCGGAGCCAGGCGGAGCGGGGCGGGGCGGGGCACGGCTCAGGAGCCCGGGCAGGGAAACCTCGTCACGGCAGCACCTCCGCCCCACAGCTGCCCGGCACCAGGACCGGCCCAAGCCCCCCGCTCCCCTCAGTGACAGCTCCCGCCAACCCGGCCCGCCCCGCCCCCGCCAGCCGGGGCCGCCCTGACGCCGGGTGGGCGGGGAGCGGGCGGGGCGCTCCTCGCCGGTAGTGGGAAAAGCGAACCCGCGCAGCCATCCCTTCCCTCGCTGTGCTGGGTAGGGGGCTGCCGCAGAGCCTCGCCCAGCCCTCCCGCTCCGGCCGCTGCCAGCACGGCAAGTTTCGAAGGCGGCAAGGCGAGCGCTGCCCCAAGCGCGTCCCGTCCCGTCCCCGCTCAGCGCTGGGCAGCGAGGGATGCGCTGCGCTCCCAGCACCGCGGCCGCCCCGCTCCCGCTCGGTACCTGCAGCGGGGCCGCCCCNGCGCTTCCCGCGGGAGAAGCGGCCCTCCCGGGAGCCGGCGAGGGGCTGCCTGCCCGGCACGGGGGACGCTCCAGCTGCTCGGCCTCTCGGGAACAAAGATCCACCCACGGGCTCTCCGTGCGGTGCTGCCGCACTCTGCACCCCGGGGCAGAGACGCTGCTCTTTCAGCGCGGGGGGATTGCGAGGCGGGGGGAAAGGGCGCTGTGGGCAGGTGTAGCCCCAAGGCAGCTGAAGCTGCTTCCTACAAGTTCCCTCTCCACCCCCACGGGTTACACCTCGAAGTCTAGATTTGGCTTCTTCAGTGGGAGCTGCACGACAAACCAGCCACTTCCCCCTTCTTCATGAGGGCATAGCAGAGTCTGAGGAGTTTGGGGATTTTATTCTTACTCCAAAAAATAGGGTTTGCTTGCAGGCTCTAAAGCTTTCGCTTTTGCCTAGAATTTACACTATGGTATTTTGAATAGTTTCTTACCTGTATTTTTTTGCCTGCATGTAACAACCAAGTGACATGCTCTACAACTATTTGAAATATTTTGGATTTTAGCTAATTCTATGTCAAAATCGTGTTCCAGGCTGTTAGGATCTGGTTTAAAACCCGAAGAGCAAAGAAAGCTAAGTCTCTGCATATGAAACGGAAAGAACTTTGAAGGTTCAAAATAGACCCAAAAAACATGAAAGCCAAACGAGATTAAATGTTGGTATATTTTATTTAATTGATATGTTTTGTTTTATAGTAAAAGAGGCAAAGAGAAAGAAAGAGAAAAAGAAAGAGGAAGAAGTGTGTATGGGGGCTGTGGAGACAGGGAGAGAGTGACAGGGGCTCGGTAGAAACATGTTACCCTTCTGAGGGTCCCAATGACTGTTTTACTTTTGTATTTTCTTGGTACCTCTGAAAAGGTATTTGAATATCTTTTTCATACATCCATTTAAGTATTGCAATATCACAGATTAATGTCCCCGTAACTTCAAAGTGTTGAGCAATCTTAAAACTTTTCTCCATTGAGCTTCTCACTCCCAGGACCTCCCATTGTTGGCCATTAATGATGAATTATTGAGAGGCAATCAAAACAAAAAGCACGGCCCATGTAAGATCTTAACCAAAAAGTGTGCTACAATTACACCAATAGTTCTATAATAAAAATGTATCACAATAAATGTACACAGTGTGTATTTTAATACAAAATTTTACAGTTGGTGGAGGGTAAAATCAACACTTTTCAAATGAAAAAAAATAGCCTTTA
This sequence comes from Drymodes brunneopygia, assembly GCA_013400955.1. NCBI lineage: Eukaryota > Metazoa > Chordata > Aves > Passeriformes > Petroicidae > Drymodes > Drymodes brunneopygia. The sequence goes on along the minus strand of VZTZ01026493.1, from coordinate 351,238 downwards.
GATGCCTTATTATCAAGGTATGATGTATGGCTTCAATATGTAAAGTAACTACTTTAGTGCCTTAATAAAACTAAGGTAATTAATTTGAATGTCTAGCATGCTGTGTTTTTTTCCTCCCAGTCCTGTTTAAATGTGATTTTAATGAACAGGAAAGCTGCAGTGGTTACTTCCCCTCTTGACTATATTATCTTACTGTCCATGAGTTCATCTGAAGAATGTTTGGCCAGCAAAGAAGGGAATGGTCTTGGAATGTTTGGTGGAAAAGTTTGTGTCGAACTTCACAGGGGCTTTAAATCACAAATCAGACTTCTCTGAATTGCTACTCCACATGCTATCAGAAGAGGATTTCTGCATAGGACTCCTGCCTGGTGAATCAGTGGATGGAACTTCAGTTACCTCTCCTGCATTGTTTGCCAACACTTGCCAAACTTCTTCAGGGTACTTGTAGATGTTGCCTTAATCTGCACCTGAAGGAAACAGTGTTTCCAGCAAAAGACCGCTTCATGGGGATTATAAAGAGGAAGTGTTTTAACCCCTAGGTATGTCTCTAGAAGAAAAATACACTTTGATTTATAAAATGGTCCTGTTGTAATCAATTTAATAGACACAGCTGCAAAGGCACTGCTGAGATCTGCACTTAAAATATAAATTGATCATTATGAAAATTCAAAACAAGCCCTTTTTCTGGCATATGCTTTCAGTGTCAACTTTAATCAGTTTATAGAGCTGTTTTGCAAGGTACAAAACCAGGCTGCTATTTTCTAATGATGAGACACAGTTATTGCTACACATTTATTAGCAGTTACCTGGCTTCTGGTATGGCAGAGGTGTCATCTCTGAATTCCTGGAGGTGTCCACGTGGGCTTCCTCAGACTGCGTTTGTAGCCTGAACAACCAGTGCAGCAGTATGAAAAACAATGCAGCTACCTGCAACTAGGGCAGCTGATTTTTCAACTACAGAGCAAGGAGCAGATGTTGGTATGTAAAGGCTATGATCAGGTAGTGGTTCCTACAAGAAAAAACTTGAGTTACTTATCAGCTTATTATTGTCTATTAGTAACTAGTAACTGTTACGTGCTTAGCTGAGTAATAAAGAAATGTTTATTCAACAAGAAGTTATCAAAAAATGTATTATGCCCTTTGGAAAATCCATGAGGTAGCCTCTTTTGAAATCATGGTGCAAAATAGGACAGGAAAAGGTGATTGTTTCAAACGAGTGGATGGAGGCAGTGCTGGCAGTTACCAGCCTGAAAAGCTCTTGTCCTGGATGTGGAACACTTGCCTGGTTTGTCTCTGCTTTTCACTTGGAATAATGGCTTTCTTACATAAACCAGTATTACTGTTTTTGCTTTCAGGTCCCTCCCGATAGCCTTGTGTGGTAATCAGGACAAAGACTTAAAACTGCTCTGTTTTTCAGTTTTCCAGAATACAGTGTGTGCCCTCAATCTGGGTTTGTTCCAGGAGAGTACAAGAACTGCCATTAGTACTGTGGTCAGGATGGTGGTACAGTGAGCAATTTGGACACTGCCAGCAAGGCTGCACAAGAGCTGAGAAGGGCTCACGGATCCCACAGGTCAGGGAAAGATTTAGACCAGGCAGCATGAATATGGTTGGATGTTCATGTGGCTGCAAAACTTGGGCTCCAGACTACAGCCTGAAGTGTGTCTTCTGGGCAGCCAAGGCTGAGGCTGCCTATGAACTCATGAATCCATGCACTTGCAGTTTTTTCCACAATACCAGATACTGCAAAGACCAGGAACGCAATGGCAGTCACCACGCAAGTTCCTTAATCCCGAAAGCCAGATATATCTTCTTTTACTAATACATTTTACAGAGTTCTCAATGCCATTTGGTAGAAAATAAAATATTTCCTAGTTTCCTCTGGTTGTTTTTTGGGCATTTTATTTTTGGTTGGTTTTGGGACTTTTTTTTTTTGGCTGGTTTTTGGTTTTAAGAGACTGATAAGGCAGTGGTGCAGCTGCTGACTGTGGCAGACATGGTAACTGAGTGCTTCTTAACATTCGCATGACCGCTAGTAAAAGACCAATGGGCACACTTTTCACTGAACAGATGAACGTAGGGATCATTATGTTCATATTCCTGTTCAGTTATTCATTCCATATGTGAAAATGCACAAATGAAGTTGAGGATGGGAGAAGGCAACTGATCCCTTGCAAAGCATGCAAGAAAAAAAATACGCAACACTCACTTCAGAACATTATACCAAAATGCTCTAGTGAATTTTATTTTGGGTAACAGCCAAGAAATCTGACATTTTGCCCAATATGGCTTTCTTCTAAAATTAAGAAGTTGCATATACCTACAGTTGAGTCCACCATCTACAGAAAATCTGATGTATACATTTTTAATCCATGGCAGCATCACCAGAACACAGCTTTCAGTGGTGTTTTCAAGGTGAATTATATGACAGAAGTTTTTAAATGCGCATTTAGAAGATTTTTATATTGTTTATATGAAAACATACAAATTTTTCATTTATACATATAATACATATAAAATTCATTATAATTAGCAAGTATCTTCATCTGGGTATTTACCTTTGTGCATATAGCAAAAAAAGGATGCAGTTAGGGCTTAGATGAAATATTAAAGTTCAAGACCTTTGTATATGCTAACTAGAACCTTATTCAAATAACTCAAACGTATTTTTCCTGCTTTTAAAAGATAACAGACTCAGCTTAAAAATACATTCATAAAACAAAGACAATATTCTCCCTGAGACTACCAGTGTGAGTTAATTTGTGGTAATCTTTGAATGAAAAAATATAAAAAAGACAATAAGCTCTGGTTTTCTCTATGCTGCAACAAATTTCTTGAGCAACACTGACATCATAAAAGGTACAGATTGGGGAATCATGCTCACTAGCTGGAAAACAGTTTCATATATCAGTTTAAGAAGAAGAAAAGAATTTAATATAGACAAGGGAAGGTAACTAAGTTTTAATGAAAGATCTGTATCTGTAATATGTATTAATGGGAAAAAGTTGTGTAGTTGGTTTTTGTTTGTGGCTTCCTTTTTTTTCATTTCAGATATGAATTTTATCCAAAGCAAGACTATATGTTCAAAATGTAGATTCTTGATTTACACAGAGATATCTAGAACAGTTTTCTAAATATTTCAAGCATTTGTTTTTGTTAATGTTCATAAAAGAAATACAGAACCTGTGGGAACAGTTTCTGCTTAAATTCAATGATAAAATCTTTGATTATAACTAGATGGTGAAATCTCATAAGCAACAGGTGAGGAGTCAACCCCCCCTTCCCAAGGAACACCTCCTGGTTTGTAGCTTTTTTAATCTTCTATCAGAATCAAACTGCTCTGAAGGTCAGCAGCTACACTAGTTTTGTTTAGCATTCTTCCTTTTAAATGTTTGCCAGAGAAGGTTTTTAAACTGCCACAAAGTAACAGAACTGGGATGCATTAAATATATCCCACCCAAATTGGAGAGAGTGAGAGATATATATCTTTCCTTTTACAATTCAAGTTGTATTTATAGTAACCATGCAATTATGTTATCTGGGGGAAAAAGCCTTACCTGAAATAAAAAAAAACACATTTATAGGAAAAAGGGGGAAAGCATTATGTTTGTTCTACCAAAATTTATTATGTAGTAATTACAAAGTTTAAAGATTCTTCCATTTTAAATAAAAATAATAGTTATAATTACACATATTGTATAGTACCATGTCAGGTGATTCCAACAAATATAACATGAAATACAGTGCAGTTTCAAATCAGAAAGACAAATACTTTCTCATTCACAGTGTTTGACAAATTACAGGAAAGCTTGTTCACATGAGGGTTTACTTAAGGTCATGCTCTTATAAACAGTCCACATCACGCTGTGCCACTAAAACAAATCATCTCTCAGAACGTGAAGTATCGGGCAAACCACTCCTGCCGTTGTGGGTCTGGTGAAGCCACTGGTGAAGCATCAGTCTGAGGAGGGCTAAATTCACAGAAAGAAAAAAAAAGCAATTACCCTACAACTACGTGAAAAGTACATCTGTTAGGAGAAGAAAAAAAGATCACAGAGAATATTCAGTAAGGAACACAGTCTGGTTTTCCATGGATTAATTATCAGTGTGCCTTAGGATGTGATTTAATGTCTCCCTACAGGATCTGTGATCATCCACTCCATTGGAGAGCATCAGCAGCATGGACAAGTCAGTTCAGAAGCCACCTTACACGGTGGGCAAATAATATTTTGGAAAACATAATTTTAAATCTCATAAACAGCTGTAGTTTTCAGGAAGAATAAAAAGAGTTTTCTTGGAAAAGCATGACTGTAGAAGGTCCTCTTTTAGCATCCTTTTCCTGTGGTAAAGCTAGTTTTGAAAAATATGATGTTAACATCATATTTGTAGACATGTGCTCACAAAGACTGGCTGGCAACTGAACAGAAATACACACTGTTGTAATAATTAACACCCATCACACATATCACTTGCAATTGTTCATGCACACACTTAAAATATGCCAAGATACTAGAAAAAACAAACTGCTGCACTGCAAACAGCATTTGGCTCCTCTTTGAACACTTAACATTCTCACAAAATGAGCAGGAAAGAATAATTTAAATTTAATTATACAAGTTCCTTTATCAATAAAAATTGGTAATAAAATAATCTCTACTACAGGATAACACAGAGCACAAAACAATCTGGAGTGAAAATTCCAGCATCACAGTCCACAGGGTCATGCACATGCCTTTTTATAGATACCTGAGCATACTCATGCACATAACATGCACAGGGAAAAAAATAGCAACAGTACTTTTTTTTTCTTTAAAGGTTTTCTTGAGAAATATTGTTTTCCCTTATCTATTTTAGAATCTATCATTTCTTTCCCTTTTTAATTAGCAGTTGCTAGGTAAGTGATCTTTTGTATTAAAACAAAGGAGACAGCAAACAATCAGCTGTGGAACCAGTAATTACATGTTGCTTTAAGTTGGCAACTTAGAGGTAAGAGATCAGCACGTACTAGATACAAAGTACAGCACTTCAGTGCATTTAATATGTGGGCATATCAAGCTAAAAGAATAAAATCCTGCCTTAAAATGCCATTTTTAAGTTACTCAATTCAGAAGATTATTTTTTGAGAGAATTACTTGAGACTTTAATGCTGGTTTTGAATACTGGAAGCTCAGCATTAAGCACCCAAGCCTGTACATTTCCTGTTGCTGTAGTAAGGTTACTCCTATGAAACAATTTCATATAGGTGAGGAAAGAGGAAACACAAAACATTCACCTAGCACGGAAAATAATTTTCTTACATAAAAATTTTTATCACATAATACTAAATAAAAAACCCTCCGTGCTAGTATCAATTCCTAAATGAAAATCAGTAAATAACACAAACACCTAAAACAATTGTTCATATATGTAAACAATTGGAAGCACATGAATTCTGTTAAGGTATTTATAAAGGTTTTCAAAGTTCAAGGCTTAGGAAAAAGTGAGAGTACTTCCCATTTCAACAAGGTCTACAATAAAAAGGAATACTATAAAGAGGTTATAATTATAATGTAAAAATTAAAAATGCCATAAGAGTACTTGTACCTCTGAAAGGCTGATAAAGCAAATGCAATTCAGCTCAATAAGAATGCAAAATTTTTCTATGTTAAGCAAAAA